>SKCR01027387.1:0-258256 GCA_019454045.1 Zanthoxylum bungeanum | reverse complement strand
CTAAAGGCCTCTTTGCAAAAATGTGGGGGGCTGTTTTGTAATTTTCAGAATATTTATTATATAAACCCAAAAATTTTCCATAACTCAAAAATTACCCAAAACCCTATCACAGCTCAAGGACGTCGTAGTGGAAGAATTGGCCGGAAACCGGCCTTTCGGCCATCGTTGATCAGGCGCAACAACATCGACAGCTTCATTCGGCCACCCTATGTCTGTTGGTGGACAATAGTTGGCCTGTGGTGGCTAAAATCGACGGGAAATAGGCAGAAAATGTCACGACTTGTCAAGTTCGATCTGACTTTTTTCTCCACTGGAACGAGCTACTTATCAATTTGAAGCCCTCGATGAACACTACGATGGTATTAACCCAAAATTCAATTTAATGCTCTGATTTTTCGTGATAATTGTTAGTGTCCTACACATGCCACAAGATCACTAAGATGATTTGTGTGTGAATTTACCAAGTAAAGTTGCGGAATACTCACATTTGTTGGTTGAGGAATTTCAAAAATTTCTCATTGAATGTTGAAGTTTCAAGCTTTGTAGAGTGTTTCCAACACTTGGGTGAGTTTCCCTAACACCTCATTCAACTCCTTTAAGTGCTAGCTTGATGAATTTTTGCAACAAAAATTCAAGAACAATAGGAGAGTGGTTCGGCTATTGGGAGAGGAGATAAGAGAGATTTTTGTGTTTTGTGACTTGTGTTTCCAAAACCAAGTGGTTGTGTCTTCTGTCTTCCAAAAACAAGGTTGGTTAAAAGTAATTGGTTTAGTGAAAACCAATTATTTTTGCCAACTACCACCATCACCTTTGACAAGTGTTGTGAGTGAAGTGGGTCCAACTACTTTAAATTCAAAATTCAAGTTGGCTCACACAACTGGACTTTGGGCCCGGGTTCGTTTAATCCGACTAAACGAATTTTCCGTCACTAAATAATTAAATACAATTTAATTAAATAATGATGCCTTGAAAAATTATTACGAAAGTCGCTTACGAATTAATTCCAAATTAATCCGTTCGCTTGAATTAAAATCTAATTTTAATTTCGTATTGAAATCCAATTTCAATTAATAAATCTGATATATTATTTTAGCCCAAATAAATAAATTAAATAGAAAAATCCAATTTAACTATTAAATTTATTTTACTGATTAATTCTAAATTAATCGCGTTCTCTCTTCTATATGAATTTAATCCCAGATTAATTCTTGCCGCAATTAATCCCAAATTAATTTTCTCTCTCTTAATTAATCCCAGATTAATTATATTCGAGTCAAATGTCATTGATGAATCTTTGGGAAGCGACCCAAGAGATTTCTGGATATGTTGGCAGCAAATCCGATTGTCGGACTATCCGACACGTGCGTACCTCGTACCATGTTCTCACCGATTTATAAGATATGGTTGGCTTCTAGCAAAGCACCGTGTCTACCCAATTCTCCAGAAATATCCACGGAGGAATATTATATGTATCAGGCGTAGTAATACTAATGTAATGCGTAATACGATCCAGTATCGGATGTCACATGCTAGGCCTAGGGCTGGCTCTGTGTCTGCCCCGTACGAAGCATATATCGGATCATGAGTAACTAGTCTCTGTAATCGGAAAGTCATGACCTAGTCATACTTTCCCGATAGCTGCAGCTTTTAAGAGTACTATTACCGTATTCTGCGTGACCATCATCTCCATATGACTGAAGTGATACTCCCATCTTGACATTGTTAGTTTGTCCAAGACATCTCAAGGTCTCATAAACATTATTCTAGTGCGTGAATAATCAAGTGAGTTGCGGAAAAACTTACATTGATCAGATGAGAGATTTTCAAAAATCTTTGTATATTGGAAGCTCCAAGTTTTATGTTGAGTGTTTCCAACCCAATGGTAAATTTCTCTATCACCTCACAAGACTCTTTAAGTGCTAGCTTGGATGAAATTTTGCAACAAAATTTCAAGAACAATAAGAGGTATGTTCGGCCAAAGAGAGAGGGAGAAGATGAGTGAATAGTATTTTTGTGTTTTCAAAAACCATAATACCAAAGTTGTGAAAAGTGTGTATGTTTTGACTTCCAAAGTGTAATTAATATTGCCAACCAATTCCATCATCTTTTGACAAGTTGATGTAAGTTAAAGTGGGTCCCACCACTTTGAATTCAAAATTCAAGTTGGCTTACACAACACACTTTGGGCCTGGATACGTTTAATCCGATTAAACGAATTTTCGGTTGCGACGTAATTAAATCCAATTTAATTAAATAATAATGCCTAGCAAAATTATTATGAAAGTCGCTTACGAATTAATTCCAAATTAATTCATTCGCCCGAATTAAAATCCAATTTTAATTCCGCATTGAAATCTGATTTCAATTAATATATCCAATATATTATTTAATCGATTAATTCCAAATTAATCGTGTTCTCTCTTCTAAAAGAATTTTATCCCAGATAAATTCTTGCCGTAATTAATCCCAAATTAATTTTCTCTCTCTTAATTATCCCAAATTAATTTTGTTCAAGTCAAATGTCATCGGTGAATCTTTGGGAAGCGACCCAAGAGATCATTGGATATGTTGGCAGTAAATACGGTCATCGGACTATCCGAACATGTGTGTACCCCGTACCACGTTCTTACCGATTTACAAGACATGATTGGCTTCTAGCAAAGCACTGTGCCTACCCAATTCTCCAGAAATATTCAACGAGGAATATATAATCTGTATCAGGCATAGTATTGTTGGGGTTGGTGCTCAAAGCGCCAATCCGGACCGTATTTATGTCTAATTCATGAATATGAACAATTTGTTTTCCATAATATTACTCATTTATGGTTGCACCTCTAGTTTTTATATACGTATTCGATCTGATTACGATTGGATTGAAACTAAATGTGGTTTATTGATATGTATATATTAGACATAGGCCCGATAATATTTAATGCAGTACACAGTTACAAAGGTAGTTTGTAATTGACATTGGGAAGTGTCACTGCTAAATATATATTATCAAACATAGTTCCTGGTCAAGATTTACTAACACGGGTCGGTTAGTCAAATCCATTGAGACCAGTACATGTCGTATATCGAGACTTGGTCCGATGGTTTATCCCAATGAACCATGAGTCTAAGGAGACTCGTATAGACGTGTATGTATTTATAGTGGATAAACACTAAACGACTCACCGAAGATTCTTAATGGATAGTACACCAACGTCAATAAGAATCTTCTCGGGTTGAGTAGCATAGTGGTCCTTCGACTTAAGATACCACTGTGGATGTATGAGACATCCTCCACACTTAGATGGAAATCACGTCACCGATCTATTTAGATCAGACCTCCGCATGTTCGTTGGGTGTGGACCGATCCTTAGGATATCCTGTGTGTCAAGATAGGATCCGTCAGTTCTGTGTACAGAGCATATGTAGTCCATATGTGATTAGCAATCAGTTAAATCTATGGCCATAGTATACTTCGGAAGTGAGTTCCGAATGTTATTTATAGATTTCTAATAGAATCATTGACGGGATAATACCTATAGAGATTTGACGTTTACATCTATATCTCTGGGATTATCCGGATATCTGTGACGAAAGGATTATACGTATGTAATGACCTTGACCTGTATGATTCAACTAGTTTATCCGTGGTCGTCATAATTTATGGGTGGGTAAATTATGGACACGAAATTAGATTTTGTGACGGATATACCTGAATCTAGAGAGTCTCACTAATGAAATATACTCGTAGAGCACTAGAGCGACTTTTATAAATAATGGTGATAATTTTTCCGTGACTACATCTGAGACCGTGCCTCTGCTGTGAGGGTGTAGCCGATAGAGATTTATTTATGCCGGATGTATATCAGATACTAGATAAATTCAAGCAAAAGCGGAATCCTGAACGTGCCATAGATGTCAGGGTTACGCAAGTAGCTTGAGTTTATCATTGGCAAGTTTAACCTTGGTACGCCTCCTTGTGAACGTACCCTAGCTGTCACAACGAGAAACGACTAGGACCGGAACCTAGGAGTCACTATTGAGTGATTGACAAATGAGTTATCTACCTGATGAATATACGTAAGCGAGACCGTGCCTCTACTATGAGTCGAAATATATTCATGGGGTCCACTTCCCATTATGGAATTCGATTTAATTATTGAATTCTCTTTTTTTTTTTTTTTCCGTTGGGGATAACGGTATTACGTAAAATAGTGGGAGGCACTGCTAAGTTTAAAATATTCCATAACTTAGGCAGTGTGTATTATTATGGAAATTGCCGTTTGTTCGTTTCCTTATTATATTGTTTATATAGAATTGAACTTTTATTCACTGCACACATATTTTGATATATTATCTGACTTGACTTTTGGTTACAGATATTCTAGAATAGGTTCTAGATACTATTAGACTATGATATTTTTAGATTGGTCTAAACCATCAGGAACTGTTGTTCCATTTTTCTTGAAAAATCAAGATGGTTAATGACTTAGTTTCTAAGTTATGACAGATAATCTAGATATATATCCATTTTAGGATATTATTCTATAGAGAGAATAGTTTCTTGTGCAGTAAGAATTGACACGAATAAGTTCATGTCTCGAGATTCTTGACTGGCATTAAGAAAGCCCCATTAGGTATTTTTTTTATCTAGTAATGACGTTTCTTAGCTTATTGACCTTTAGAGGCAATGTGTCTGACACAATTTGCTAATCAGTTATTTGCAATTGTTATGAATAGTTGAATGCAAATAGTAAAGCTAAAGAAAGGAGATGCGTATAGTTGTGTATAGAAAATATCGATTTTCATAATACTACAACTATAGGTATTGGATACCAGATCTCTCGTCTAGTTATTTAAAACATTAGTTATGATTGTTTTGATATATGATATCGGAACTTGCGACTATTGGATAGTTATAGGACACAGAAATCCGGCGACGCTGTTCCGGGCTCGCGGCCCGGTCGGGAGTACGGAGTAGCCCGCGGGGGACTAAACCAGAGAAATAACATGGAGTCGCCACCCCGGTGTGAACCGGGACAAAGATTTAAGGCCGCACTCACCCCTCGCAAGGGAAGACCTCAAACCGTTGGGTTCGGAATGGTCTCTTACTTATGTCACTTATAACGATGTGATTTGTGCAATAATATAACCGAGTCTATTCAACATGTATGCTCAAAGGTACCTTAGATCTAGTCCACATTCATCGAAATAAATCATATGACTAAGTTCGTATGCTTTAAAAATAAGTCATCATAATGGCAAACACACAGTTCCATGAACATCCTCAAGCGGTACGTGGAGTTGTATCCCAAGTACAGACCGCACTACCGTCCATTCGGATCCGGCTACAGAATTTATGTCTGGATTTCCATCCGATATACCACGAGAGGCAACACTCAATCACTAACCCAACGTAGACAGACATAACATATGATAATGCATATAACCATAAATAACCGCAGAGACAGATAATGAACTAAAATGCGAAATGATGGAGAAAGATAAAGAACACAAAATAAACACGGAATAATAGAACAACAATAAACGGAAATTTAATGCGAAAATAATAAAAGGCTAGTAATACGAAATAAATGCGGAATAATAAATATGTGACCAAAGAATTTGGCCGTTTTCAATGTAGGACTCCGCATACCCGGTTGGACGTATTCCACATCCAACCGAGCATGCCGTTTCCAGGACGACAAAATAATATATAATGAAGTGTACCCTCAGGTCTTACCTTTTAAGTCATTTCTCGGGAGTGCGTTGGACGATGCCGGAAGGGTTAATGTTCCACTGTTTTTCTGGTTCGTTGGTTGACTATTTTCGCTTACTGTTTTCTCTGTTTCAGGATGGTTCAACTTGAGGCTTTGACATGCAAACTCATTAAGGTCAACTACTCATCTCGTAACAAGGTTTGTACTAGACAAATTTGCACCAAGGCAGTTCTGATTACTTTCAATGGATCAATAATTCCACACTTGACCATATCTACATGTTCGCCTTTAACAACATCATACCCAAGATCGGCGTTATCCTGCTCCAGTAGCTTCCCAACGACAACAGCCCCCTCAACTCATACGTTAGAGGCAATTGTGCACTGACATCTTTAGAGAATTATGAATAACCTGGACACCGATTTCCTGGTCAAAGTTAGCAGATGACAACTTGTCTAATTCTTGTGCCGCGTATAGGAGGGCAACACCACCACCTAGTACAATACCCTCTTCAACAGCTGTCTTTGTAGCATTCAAGGCATCAATAACTCTATCTTTCTTCTCACTAACTTCGGTCTCACTAAACTCCTCCAACCTTCAACGCGGCAACACCACCAGAAAGCTTTACCAATCTTTATTGCAACTTTTCTTTGTCATAATCAGAAATGCTATTCTCAATTGTAGACCTAATCTGCTCACATCTTTCCTCGATGGATTTCTTATCACCAGCCTCATCAAGAATAACAGTGTCATCTTTGTTCACACACCCATCAGGAACTTCAATCCCTTTTTTTTTCTTCTTTACTTTGCCAGCCCCCCCAAGCTCTTCAAGCTGCCTGAATGGTTTAATCCTGAATCTCATGAAGACAAACCTCCTGAACGGGTCCACTTAATCTTCCAATCCAGTGAATTCTCTTTCACACATCTCTGGGGTGCCGAGAGAGTGATGTCCTTTTCGGGTTTATGTGTTTAAGGGCTGTTGAAAGGCGAGTGAGGTGGCTTACGATGAAGAGAAGTCGATCTAGGGTTTTTAGCTTGTTCTTCTTTTGGTCGGTGGGTGTAGGCGTGAAGGAGATGAAGGTTTGTCTAGGGTTTCATTGTTTTGTCTTTGCCGTGAGGTCCATGGGCTGAAGCCAAAAATTAGGTTTAGTTTAGGGGTCCTTATATAGTGGTGAGCTAGGGTTAGGGTTTTGGATGGGTGCATACGGGCTTTTGGGCCAAGATTTTTAATTTTTAAAACAAGAATCGACTGAGCGAATCCGCGGACAACCAGCGAGTTAAAAATTGACGAGCTATTAATTTCAAAATTTTCCATTCCGGCATACGTTTCCTGCTACTCCCACGACTTAAAAGATAGTGCCTCCATACGAGACTCATCATCGGGTCTTATGCAAAAATGCAGTGCCTACAGTCGCCCCCACTTTGATGGGACTTGTGCAGTGTGTGACAATAACAATCCTATCAAAGTTATGCAATGTACTTTTACTTACCCGGCTCGCCAGCTGCCACCTGACTTGCCTGCTACTTCGAGCTGAGTTGATGATGCAATGGGCCTCGACCCTGGGACGCATCCCAATAACTGCAACCAACAACGGGGGCCTCGACCCTGGGACGCATCCCAATACCGCTGACAAAATATGGGCCTCGACCCTGGGATGCATCCCAAAACTGATGATGCAGTGGACCTCGATCCTGGGATGCATCCCAATAACTGCAACAGACAACGGGGGCCTCGACCCTGGGACGCATCCCAATTTCGCTGACAATGTGGGCCTCGCCCTCAAACTGATGATGTAGTTGGCCCTCGACCTTGGGACACATCCCGGAACTACAACCGACAACGGGGGCACCTCGACCCTGGGCACCTCTACCCAACACCGCTGACAATAGGGACCTCGCCCTCAATATGATGATGTAGTGGGCACCTCGACCCTGGGACGCATCCCGGAACTACAACTAACAACGGGGCACCTCGACCCTGGGCACCACGACCCAACACCGCTGACAATAGGGACCTCGCCCTCAATATGATGATGTAGTGGGCACCTCGACCCTGGGACGCATCCCGGAACTACAACCGACAATAGGGGGTACCTCGACCCTGGGCACCTCGACCCAATACCGCTGACAATAGGGACCTCGCCCTCAATGTAGTGGGCACCTCGACCATGAGACTCATCCCAGAACTACAGCCGACAACGCGGGCACCTCGACCCTGGGACGCATCCCAATACCGCTGACAATAGGGACCTCACCCTCAAACTGATGATGACGTGGGCCTCGCCCCAAAACTGATACTGATGTGGGCCCCGCCCTTAACTGATACTGATGTGGGCCTCGCCCTCAACTGATATTGATGTGGGCCTCGCCCCAAAACTGATACTGATGTGGGCCTCGCCCCAAAACTGATACTGATGTGGGCCTCGCCCCAAAACTGATACTGATGTGGGCCTCGCCCTCAACTGATACTGACGTGGGCTCGCCCCAGACTGATACTGATATGGGCCTCGCCCTCAACTGATACTGATATGGGCCTCGCCCCTATGTTGATAGTGATATGGGCCTCGCCCCCATGCTGATACTGATGTGGGCCTCAGCCCTAAACTGATATTGATGTGGGCCTCGGCCCTAAACTGATATTGATGTGGGCCTCAGCCCTAAACTGATATTGATGTGGGCCTTAGCCCTAAACTGATACTGATGTGGGCCTCGGCCCTGAGACTCATCCTCAAACTGTAACTGATGTGGGCCTCGGCCCTGGGACTCATCCCCAAACTGATGCTGATGTGGGCTAAGCCCCCAAACTGATGCTGATGATGTGGGCCTCGCCCCCAAGCTGATACTGATTCATTTCTGAAACTGACTGTACTGTTGTTGCTTCCGAAGATTCCCCGTGTTCTAAACATCACTGAATTTCATAGTACCAGGGTTGAATGCTTTTCTCAAATATACTCATGTTGCAGGTTGGAGGGAGAGACTCAGGCATGTAAACGAAATGAACGTCTTTATTATCATTTAAGAAATGGTTCGAACTGGTAGACCAAGTCAATGTCTATATTAAAAATGCAGGATCAAATAAACTAGGAGGAACAACTTCATCATTCGCAGCATTGCCTCCTTTCTTGACCTACGGTTCTTCACTATCATCCCCTATCTCCATGTAAGAAGCTTGGTGGTTAAGGGTTGGAGGACAAAAGTTTCGAGCAATCCAGAGTTGATCATGTAGGTGGGTGGTGGAACGGAGTGGTAATTTGGTAGGGGGTTCCAATATGTGTTGGGTTGTTCTTTCTCTGGGTCGGGTATTTTGTGAGCATCGATGAGGTTTTGGATTTCATGCCTAAGGCGGGTGCAGTTGTCAGTTTCGTGGCCTCTCCTCTGATGGAAGTGACAATACAGGCTTAGGTCAAGGTTGGGTGGTATAGGATCTGGAAGTGGTTTAGGCTCTAAGGGTTTTAGGAGTCATTGTCCCTTCAACTTCTCAAGCACCTTAGATAACGGCTTCCACAGGTTAGAGAAATGTCGGTTCTTGATGGCAGCAACCTCGGCAGTAGCGGGTTTAGTCTCAGAATGCCCCCCAAAAGTTCTTCTATTCTGGCCATAAAACTTTCTGTTTTCAGCCTCTTCTTCCTCAATATCCATGACAGTCTCTCTCAACTGTCGGAAATCAGTAATCATGGAGGTCATCCTCCTCAGCTTACCATAAATAGAAGGCTTTGTGCCCTTGATAATTATCTTAATTTGGTCTTTCTCTGAAGGCCGAGTCTGCATTTTCAGAAGCTGGCTTCTCCAGCGATCCACATACTCTTTGAAACTTTCCTCTGGCTTCTGTTTAGTGTTCTCCAAATCACGGAGTGACAAGTCAATCTCTAAGTCTGTAACATACTGCTTCAGAAAAGCATCAGCTAGTTCCCTCCAATCTTCCTTAACCTTCTTCTCAAGGCTATGATACCAAACCACAGGTGCCCCTCGAGTGACATCCCAACATCTTTTGGACTTGGCGCTGTGATAGGCCCACTGAACTCATGACTGAGACATATTGCTGCAGATGGACTCTCGGGTCTCCATTCCCATTAAACTTGGCCATGTCGGGCATTTTAAACTGAGCTGGCAGCTGTTCTCCGAAGGTCATTGCTTCATAATCTAACAACTCTTCATGTTTACCCCTCATTTTACAGGTAACTGTTTCAACTTGATCCCGAAGCTTCTGAAATTCTACCTGAGACCCAATCACTCTGCATGTTGCAAACTCTGCCATGTCATCATCAAAAGTGGGGATATCATCCCCCAACCTGCTCGGAGGCTCCTCACGCCTCATATTCTCAGAATTTCCCCCAGCACGGGGCACATCCATATTTGTCATGGCAGTAGTCAAGGCTTGCAACTGTTCAGTGACCTTGGCGAGACCGTTTTCCAACTGATCCATACGGGATACCTCAATATCTGATTCACTCATGTCTGTTCCCAATATTTTGGTGAGTCTTCCATTTTCACTAACCCAACGGGAATCTATGATGGCTTTCAGAACACAAGGGTTAACATGTATGTATGCATGGGGTGCATGAGATGCATGTAACATATATAACATACTAAATCAACTAAAATTTTCAAACAAATCGGCCCGTTATCATTTTAGAAGCTTCTGGGTTAACTGTCATATGAGTGAACTCGTCCCAGTTTAAATGGCCCAACAAGTTCACATCTCATGGCAAGGAGCCCAACTAAATCCAAATGGTAATGTTCCGAACACAAGCACAAAGTAAGATAATGTAAACATAAAACAATGATTTCTACAGAATGGCCCATCAACATTTCAGAAGTTTTGGGCCTAATGGTCATAAGGTACGAACTGGCCCCAGTTTAAATGGCCGAACAAGTTCGCATTTCTGATAATAGTCCAACTGCATCCAAATGAGGATGGTCCACAAGCACATATTCAAGGAAATCATTGTTACTTTAACCATACAAACCCTGTCTATGGGTGGGTTCGCAAGAGTGTAGACAAAGGCTCTCACCGGCGAAGGATGGCCCACAACTAGGTCTCCCCACTCAAGGGTTCGAGCGACCAAGTAAGCGCACCCTTTTTTATACACTAAGGTACGTGCCAATGAGCTATGGTGTGTGATGGACTGTCGAATAGATTTCCCGTTGTAGATTCCCCAGAGGGAGGGTGGAGTGAGGCTCACTTAAATACCCAAGCCTCTTAGGCTCTTATCGCTTGTTGTTAGGAATAAACAACGAGTCCTCCAAATTAGTCCATCACAATAGGCTACGAGTAGATGGCTATATAGGTGCCTTCACAGCTTTTCCTTCTAGAAAGGTAGTGAATGAAGAAGACACCAAACCATTACCTAGCCTCAAAATGCCTTTGATTAACCCTTATTTTATCCACTATAGAAACGGTCAACTAATGCACAAATTATACACATCACAAGACATGATTTTGGGGCCGATTCTCTATCCCCAGTGGAGTCGGCCAGACTGTAGGCATAGAAAATCCGGCAACGCTGTTCCGGGTCGCGGCCAGGTCGGGAGTACGGAGTAGCCCCGGGGACTAAACCAGATAAATAACATGAGTCGCCACCCGGTGTGAACCAGGACAAGATTTAAGGCTGCACTCACCCCTCGCAAGGGAAGACCTCAAACCATTGGGTTCGGAATGGTCCCTTACTTATGTCACTTATAACGATGTGATTTGTGCAATAATATAACCGAGTCTATTCACATGTATGCTCAAAGGTACCTTAGATCTAGTCCACATTCATCGAAAAAATCATATGACTAAGTTCACATGCTTTAAAAATAAGTCATCATAACGGCAAAAACACAGTTCCATGAACATCCTCAAGCGGTACGTGGAGTTGTATCCCAAGTACAGACCGCACTACCGTCCATTCGAATCCGGCTACGAAATTTATGTCTAGGTTTCCATCCGATATACCACGAGAGGCAACACTCAATCACTAACCCAACGTAGACAGACATAACATATGATAATGCATATAACCATAAATAACCGCAGAGACAGATAATGAACTAAAATGCGAAATGATGGAGAAAGATAAAGAACACAAAATAAACACGGAATATAGAACAACATAAACGGAAATTTAATGCGAAAATAATAAAAGGCTAGTAATACGAAATAATGCGGAATAATAAATATGTGACCAAAGAATTTGGCCGTTTTCAATGTAGGACTCCGCATACCCGGTTGGATGTATTCCACATCCAACCGAGCATGCCGTTTCCAGGACGAAAAAATAAATATAATGAAGTGTACCCTCAGGTCTTACCTTTTAAGTCGTTTCTCGGAGTGCGTTGGGACGTCGCCGGAAGGGTTAATGTTCCACTGTTTTTCTGGTTCGTTTGTTGACTGTTTCCGTTTACTGTTTTCTCTGTTTCAGGATGGTTCAGCTTGAGGCTTTGACATGCATACTCATTAAGGTCAACTGCCCATCTCGTAACAAGGTTTGTACTAGACAAATTTGCACCAAGGCAGTTCTGATTACTTTCAAAGGATCAATAATTCCAGACTTGACCATATCTACATGTTCGCCTTTAGCAACATCATACCCAAGATCAGCGTTATCCTGCTCAAGTAGCTTCCCAACGACAACAGCCCCCTCAACTCCTGCGTTAGAGGCAATTGTGTGCACTGACATCTTTAGAGAATTCTGAATAACCTGCACACCGATTTCCTGGTCAAAGTTAGCAGATGACAACTTGTCCAATTCTTGTGCCGCGTGTAGGAGGGCAACACCACCACCTGGTACAATACCCTCTTCAACAGCTGTCTCTTTGTAGCATTCAAGGCATCAATAACTCTATCTTCTTCTCACTAACTTCGGTCTCACTAAACTCCTCCAACCTTCAAAGCGGCAAAACCACCAGAAAGCTTTACTAATCTTTGTTGCAACTTTTCCTTGTCATAATCAGAAATGCTATTCTCAATTGTAGACCTAATCTGCTCACATCTTTCCTCGATGGATTTCTTATCACCAGCCCCATCAAGAATAACAGTGTCATCTTTATTCACACACCCATCAGGAACTTCAATCCCCTTTTTTTCTTCTTTACTTTGCCAGCCCCCCCAAGCTCTTCGAGCTGCCTGAATGGTTTAATCCTGAATCTCATGAAGACAAACCTCCTTGAACGGGTCCACTTAATCTTCCAATCCAGTGAATTCTCTTTCACATATCTCTGGGCTGTGCCCAGCCTATTGGCCTCATCAATATTATTATCATAATGGTCTTTCAACTGAATATGATCCCATGTGTTTACAAAATCAGATTGAGGATGAGAGGGGCACCTTAGGATATCATCAACCGACCTCTGATCACAGTTCACATCGTCCATTCTCCCGGAAATAGTGACATACCCACTGCTCAATATACCATGCATGGCCCTTCTAATCTCTTTGACCAAAAGAAAAACAACTATTTTCCCTACCATTCCTGCCATATTTACCATCTCCACGTGAAACAGATATTCTGGTGCCCTCATCTTGTTCCTCGCCAGGTATGTTTCTGATTTTTCTCACAGTTTTTTTATAATCATTACCATCTTCAATCTCATCAACCTCCTCCTCTTCGTCGTCATCATGATTAGGCATGTCAACTTCAACTTTGGTAATTTCGTCTCCGAACCTCTTGTTAGCAATGTGGTCCTTTCTCCAGGATTGTCTTGAATTTCAAAAGGAAACTCATCCGGCATTTCATCCACGCTGGGTTGCTCGGCGCAGTCGATCTCAGATTCAAGTACTCGAATAAGATTCTCGTCGGAGGTGGGCTTGGTACAGAATTTTCATAGAAAGGGAATGACAGTGGTCCTATTCAGAGTGCTCTTCTCGACGCTGAGAACAGCGGAGATTGCACTGCGGAAGGTTCTTTTAAGAACTGACTGCACGGATTGTAAGAGGAAGTGCAGTGGAGGAAGCCCTGCGAAGCATCAAGTTAAGTGCCATTTTATGGAGAAGAGGAACGAGACTTTTAGGGTTTTTCTTTGGGGGAGTGGCTATTTGGGTTCTTGTTCTTGTTTTGTTGCCGTGTGAGGAGGCATGAGCTTCGTGTACGTGAGGTTTGAGGGCAGGTGCTATGTACATGGAAAGCAGTTCAGCTTCAACGTCCAGGTTTGAGGGCAGCATGTGGTTTGTGTGCGGTGCATGGGCTGATGAAGGGCTGCTAGGGTTTATTTTCGGTTGCCGTGTGTGGTTTGCCGAGAGAGGAGGGGTGCCGAGAGAGTGATGGATGTGTCTTGCGAGCTATGTGCCGAGAGAGTGATGTCCTTTCGGGTTTATGTGTTTAAGGGCTGTTGAAAGGCGAGTGAGGTGGCTTACGATGAAGAGAAGTCGATCTAGGGTTTTTAGCTTGTTCTTCTTTTGGTCGGTGGGTGTAGGGTGAAGGAGATGAAGGTTTGTCTAGGGTTTCATTGTTTTGTCTTTGCCGTGAGGTCCATGGGCTGAAGCCAAAAACTAGGTTTAGTTTAGGGGTCCTTATATAGTGGTGAGCTAGGGTTAGGGTTTTGGATGGGTGCATACGGGCTTTTGGGCCAAGATTTTTAATTTTTAAAACAAGAATCGACTGAGCGAATCCGCGGACAACCAGCGAGTTAAAAATTGACGAGCTATTAATTTCAAAATTTTCCATTCCGGCATACGTTTCCTGCTACTCCCACGACTTAAAAGATAGTGCCTCCATACGAGACTCATCATCGGGTCTTATGCAAAAATGCAGTGCCTACAATAGTTACTTGTTCTTTATAAATAATTGTTATATATTTTAAATGTAACTAATAGTGTCATTGACGTAGAGATAAACATTAAGAAAAATTATTCGGTAAAGTAAATAATTTAGAATGGTGCTTTATGAGATTTTATCACTTAAGCATTGAATGCTTATTCTGTATGGTAAATGATGGTTTGATACGAGATCACACCACATATCCTTATCCATTTAATGAATATTGTATTCTGGAAGGTGATTAAAATATCTTTTAACCAATGATTTGTCATTGGACCACCAGATTTATTAAACTGATACATTAGATGTATGTAGTTTAATAAATTGTATTTGCTTAAGGTAGTTTTCTTTACTTCGTAACTTAGTTTATGAATTGTCATAACTTAGTTAGGTGTTTCTGAAGAACACATATTGAATGTCTTGAAGGTATCAATAACTTTCAATCTGTTCTGATGAAACGTAGATTGAACATTTTTGACTTGTTCAAATATATTCAATCTTAAGTTTTTTGAGAACTCTATCCTTAAAATTCATTACATGTCTTTGAACTGTTCAAAGATCTTTGATACAATCAAACATATGAATATAAAGTAATTAGTTCTAAGGTTATTCAGTGAATATGATTCTTATTCAATATTATTCTTCCACGATTCCATCTTGATGGAATTGAGAGTAGTGGGAGCAGTCGAATCTTTTATGATTTGATTCGTTTGATATTGAATGTTACCAAATTAGTTTCAATACTCTTGGGGATATGCTCCAGTAACACTAGTTCATCTTTTAATTTAGGTTCCATTAATTTCTAAAGTTACATATATGATATGTATAGGTAGAAAATCTGAATCTTGAAAAGTTTTAGATTTGAATATTTCTTTTATATAATAGTTATATAATGGAAATTACTTACACCTCGGAGGTATAAGTAAAAGTTTATCGTTTATTCTGTTTAATAATATTGTATTCTATTTGATATAATATCTTTCTACGATCCTAAATAATAAAATCGTTTTATTACTTGGTGTGTAACATCAGATGTTAACAATTGTAGAAAAGACTTGACTTATTGAAGTCAAATATGAGAATGATAAATTATAAATGGAACTACGTAATTAATAAGATAAAACAACCCTTATACATCTTCTATATAAGTCTAATAGGATATCAAAATAATTTACGAGTATTTGATACTTAATGGTTATGTTGTTTTCTTACCGAAGAAAATTATCCTATAACATATAATGGAAGCGATATTTGATATAGATTCTGGAAGTTCACTATTAAACCATAGATCTAAGATTGTTCGTAGCTTACTACGATCAAGTTTTGAACTTGATTAAGCTTAATGATGAATTAGTTCATAATATGTGCTAATTTTTTGCGCAGCAAAAATAGTGTGAACTTATTAAGGGTTTGACCTTTATAGTATGACATTGAGAAAAGTTATACTCAACAATCTATTGTAGATTCTGAGAAAACTTGTCTCTAGTCACGCTAATTGAACAATTAGAGATATATTGGTTAATGTTGATATTAAACTGTACATTTTAGCTAAAGAATGCAAAGTGGCATTTTTTGAATGGCTTGTTCGGATAAGAGATCAGTTGTGATTTCTTTGTTTGAAGAGTTCATTCTAGAATGGCCCTAGAGTTTGTGTTCTGCTGAGATCGCAGTTTAGTGTGCTAGCTTATAGAGCCTATTGTAGACTCGAATAAGTCTTCCGGAAATCCGTGTTCTCTATTTTTTATATCAGTCAGATTGTCTGATCTTGTCAAAGTATAGAGAATACATATGTGATTGAAGGGTTAGTGGGAGCGTACAAATTACTTTCTAGTGTTATATATCCTAATGACATTATCATTATTATGGTAATGATGAGATGTTTATAAGGTAAAAGGTTTACCTAAGTCTTCTTTACTCCGTGATAGAAGTGAGAGTAGTCTCTATTATATTCGATATAAAGTTTTATATATGATATAACTAGGACAAAACTAGGCTATCTGTATGACAGTTAGTATAATTGTTGGACAGTTAATGTGTGTCTTATATAAAATATTCATCTTTCGTAAATGATGATTCCTTTTTCAAAAGAGATATTGATTAGAATGTCTAATCAATCTTATGTATCATTTGATGATGATATAATGAATACTTTTTATGTGCGATTAAAGATATCGATTTAATCGTAATTGTTACGAGTTATTTTGATATCCTATAGACCATATGATGGATCTTGAAACACATTCTTTGTGATCTTTGAGATATTAAGAACGAGTTTCTAATTCATGGAGAATACAGTCTGCAACCATTAGGGTCATATTAGTTTTGAGACTAATTATGATGTTAGACAGTCTACGTCATAAAGAGTCAGAAAAGGTGCAGTGAGAGTGTCACTGAGGATTCTACTTTTTTAGTGGAATTAGATGCAATTTATGAAGTATTGACTTATGAAGTTGCATAGTGACCTTATAAATTAGAAGTTTTGTATTGCTTTTGTGATTGCGGTTGTCTTCATAATACCGAAGTTGTGAAAAGTGTATGTGTTTTGACTTCCAAAGTGCAATTAATATTGCCAACCACTTCCATCATCTTTTGACAAGTTGATGTAAGTTAAAGTGGGTCCCACCACTTTGAATTCAAAATTCAAGTTGGCTTACACAACACACTTTGGGCCCAGATACGTTTAATCCGATTAAATGAATTTTCGAAAGTCGCTTACGAATTAATTCCAAATTAATTCGTTCGCCCGAATTAAAATCCAATTTTAATTCCGCATTGAATTCTTATTTCAATTAATATATCCAATATATTATTTAATCGATTAATTCCAAATTAATCATGTTCTCTTGTCTAAAAGAATTTTATCCCAGATAAATTCTTGCCGTAATTCACCATCTATTTAGATCAGACCTCCGCTTGTTCGTTGGGTGTGGACCGATCCTCAGGATATCCTGTGTGTGTCAAGATAAGATCCGTCAGTTCTGTGTACATAGCATAGGTAGTCCATATATGATTAGCAATCAGTTAAATCTATGGCCATAGTATACTTCGGAAGTGAGTTCCAAATGTTATTTATAGATTGCTAATAGAATCTCGACAGGATAATACCTAATATTTGACGTTTACATCTATATCTCTGCGATTATCCGAATATCTGTGACGAATGGATTATACGTATGTAATGACCTCGACCTGTATGATTCAGCTAGTTTATCTATGGTCGTCATAATTTACGGGTGGGTATATTATGGACACGAAATTGGATTTTTTGACGGATATACCTGAATCTAGAGAGTCTCACTAATGAAATATACTCGTAGAGCACTAGGGCGATTTTTATAAATAATGGTGATTATTTATAAATCGTTTAAACTTTAAACGAGAAATACATGCAAGTGGGCCGAACCGTCATTTCCTAATTAATGTGTTTTTGAATTTAATATATGATATTATTAAATACACATTAATAAATTGTCAAATAAAGGTATTTGACATATATCATTTATATATGTATTTGAGATATTTAAAGTAAATATAATACATATATTTGAGATATTGTATTGATTAATTAATTAATTATTTAATTGTTAAATAATTAATATAATTAAAATATAAATATCTTACCAAATGATATTTATAGGAAATGATTAACAAGTGTTTTTTTTTTTACTTTTTCATTAAAAGAAAATGTTATCAAAATGGTTTTGATAACTTAGATATTTGTTTTTTAATTTGTTAAAAATTGAAATATCTCTTTTCTTTTTTAATGGTATTTTCGGCCACACCCCTTAATATATAAAATGTTATATTTTTTCATAAGTTTATCCTAGTTCTAAGATCCAAAATAAAACATAAGAAGTTAGAGAGAAAAAGTGAAGAACCTTGAAGAACAACCAAGAAAGCAAATGATTAAGTAAGTTTTTCCAACTTTCTATTAGAGGGAAATTTGTTCCTTTTATTCTAGGCTATAACATAGCTTGTTCTTAAGTTTTTCTACTATTTCTTGTTTATGTTTTTGAGTGTTGGAAGTTTTGAACATGGGTGTTTGCATGTATGATAGTTAAAGAAAGCTTATAAGTTGTTATTAATCATTCTTTTGGTCATTTGATGATCTAGTTGCCATTCTAGAGTTGTTGAGCCACTCCTTGGTGACCTAGAATTGTTCTAGAGTTATTTCAAAGTGGTGAGACTTGATTGGTATTGTAGAAACTTGGTTGAAGTGTTGGATTTAATTAATTGGTCTAATTTGTCCAATTTGATGAAATTGAGAAATTAAGGTTTACAACCATCTCCAAATTTTGGGTTTTTCATATATGTAATGTATTATGATGTGTATATGATGCATATAAATTTTTGGGATGATTGGATTTGATCTTGATGTGTTTTGAACATTAAAAGAGCAAAATGCACAATTTTGCCCAATAAGGGCCTCATGGCAATTACACAAATTTTTGGGATTTATGTTGTAAATCTGATTTTGTTGTATTCTCATGTATTGTACATGTTGGAAATCATTTTAGAACTGATTTAGAATCTCCTAAAATTGTATTTGACAATTTGGGGACTAAAATGAACAAAATGCAAACTATGGGGACCT
Source organism: Zanthoxylum bungeanum (assembly GCA_019454045.1). Taxonomy (NCBI): domain Eukaryota; kingdom Viridiplantae; phylum Streptophyta; class Magnoliopsida; order Sapindales; family Rutaceae; genus Zanthoxylum; species Zanthoxylum bungeanum. The sequence goes on along the minus strand of SKCR01027387.1, from coordinate 239,213 downwards.
TTCGGTAATTTGTAAGAAATTATGGATTTGTGTTGTAATTTTATTTTGACATGTTGGACATGTTGGAAATCATTTTAGTAATGATTTAGAATCATCCAAAATTGTATTTGATAATTTTAGGACTAAAATGATTAATTTGTAAAGTTTGGGCCAATTCGATAATTACCAAGAAATTTGGTTTCTTATGTAATTTTTCAGAATTTGATAATTGGATAATTAAATAAATAAGTTTATTTAATTGATCCAAGAAAAATTTTGAAATCGGAAAATTTTGATTTTCCGTGTTTCCGCTGCGCTACCGGTATTCCGCCATAAAACACCATCAAGTATACTATGTATTGCGTATTACGATCCAGTATCGGATGTCACATGCTAGGCCTAAGGCTGGAATTGTGTCTGCCTCATACGAAGCATATATCGGATCATCAGCAACTAGTCTCTATAATCGGATAATCATGACCTAGTCATACTATCCCGATAGCTGCAGTATTTAAGAGTACTAGTTATGTATCCCTGCGTGATCATCATCTCCATATGACTGAAGTGATACTTCCATCTTGACATCACACCCAATACACTACGAATCTCAGTAAACCCAGAAGAGGTGTACACAGAACCTGTTAAAGCTCCGGACGACCAAAACCAAAGCGTACTGATTGTCGCAAGTATTAGCGATGCAAGTCTCAGGTTAAGACCACATACACCTACCCTGATTCGGATTCCCATAGACACATAGTCATACTACCAATGGGATTTCGAGGGGTCTATCCAGAGCGAAGTTATTCCTAGTCCAACGGCTAACGAATCTCTTATAACACTTGCATAAGTATCCAATACTTAAATACATGAGAATTATTCCCTTAAACTTCCATAACGCGCACAAGTGTAATACTAGTCTATTCCGCATTATCGATGTCCAGTCTCGATAATACTACGCCTAGAGATATTTAATGATTAAACCATTCGTGATTTAATATTGTCTCATATCTTATTAATCCGAAACAAATCATAAAGACTTTATCATTATATATATCGAAGTAATCCAATTACAAACGATATAAATAGAAATTTCCTACCCAATTCTCCAGAAATATTCTTTTAGGAATATATAACCTATATTAGGCGTAGTATACGTAGTATTGCGTATTACGATCCAGTATCAGATGTCACATGCTAGGCCTGGGGCTGGAATTGTGTCTGCCTCGTACGAAGCATATATCGGATCTCTGGTAACTAGTCTCTATAATCGTATAAACATGACCTAGTCATATTATCCCGATGACTGCAGTACTTAAGAGTACTAGTTTCGTATCCTACGTGATCATCATCTCCATATGACTGAAGTGATACTTCCATCTTGACATCACACCCAATACACTACGATTCTCAGTATACCCAGAAGAGGCGTACACAAAACCTGTTAAAGCCCCGGACGACCAAAACCAAAGTATACTGATTGTCGCAAGTATTAGCGATGCAAGTCTCAGGTTAAAACCAAATACACCTACCCTGATTCGGACTCCCATAGACACATAGTCATACTACCAATGGAATTCCGAGGAGTCTATCTAGAGCGAAGCTGTTTCTATACCATCGATAAACACTACCTCCTATTACACTTGCATAAGTATCCAATACCCAAATGTATGATACTATGCTGTTTACGCTTCCACAACACGCACACGTGTAATATTAGTCTATTTCGCATTATCGATGTTCAGTCTCGATAATACTATGACTAGTGATATTTTAATGATTAAACCTTAGTGGATTAATATTGTCTCATATCTTATGAATCCGGAACTAATAATATGGACTTTTATCATTTATATATCTTGGTAATCTAATTACAAATGATAAAAGAGCAATTTCCTTTATCACATAGTTAATTTGTACAACAACACCATGTTCTGTAGAAATAGTGATGCTATAAGTCATAATTGTCCAACAATCTCCCACTTAGCCTATAGCCAATCAATCAAGTGTCCTACACCTGAACTATGTACTGGTCGCTCAAAATTCTGCTGAGAAACAGCATTCGTCAGCGGATTTGAAAGGTTATCATCTGATGCAATTTATTCGATCATCATATCACCACGATGTGATCCGACGAATCAGATGAACAATTGAAGTACATACTTGGATCGTTGATGAGACCATTAATTCTTTAGCCTGTGTTGTAGCCTAGATCAGCTGCTAACAGAACTACTCCTAATCTAATTAGGAATTTTACAGATCCAAAATTGCTTCTTTTGCTGCCTCAACTACAACAATATTCCGCTTTTTGTTTATTCGGCAATAATATCTTGCTTGGAAGATTTCCAGCTCACTGTTCCGTATTCAAACTATATAGTACTCTTATTACGACTTATAGTCGTTTTTGTCGGTTTGGAAACTTGCAAGCGGTGAATCCAGTCACTTTAAGTCTCATTCTCCATAGCTTAAGAAAGCATCCTTAGTTCATCTAAGATACTTAGGGATGTTTTTAACATCAATCCAGTGACTATCACTTGGATTGGCCTGATTGTGACTCCATATGCTCAAAGCCTATGAGACACCAGGTCACATACATCTTTTCAATGTACGAGTCTCGGAGAGTGCCAACAATTTTAGATCTATCCCAGTAGATCCTTTCATAGAATAAAGTTGTCTCTCCCAAGTATCTACAGAGAATTTTCATGAAAGCCAAGCTTTCACCGATTATATAATGGGAATGTCATTTCCAAGAAATGAATATCATCATTATATATATAGGACAATCATTGTCAGTGCGCGCCTCCCATTAACCTTCTTATATACAGAAGAATCATTTTTGTTTTGATTAAATCATATACCATTATGATTACATCAAAACAATAGTTCCAAGAATTCAATGCTTGCTTCAATCCATAAATGGATCGATTAACTTGCAAACCTAGTTTGCATGTTTTGGTTGGACAAAACCGTCAGGATGTTGTAAACATCCTCCAAAAGGTTTCCATTAAGGAAAGCGATTTTAACGTTCAACTGTTATATTTCATAAATGAAACATGCATCATTAGTAAGCATTATCCAAATGGATTTAATCATGGCAACGGATAAAAGGTTTCGTCGTAATCGATACCATGTTGATGACAATACTCTTTCGACACAAGCCTAGCTTTGTATGTTGCCATCCATGTATGTCTTCCTTGAAGACTCATATAGTACCAATAGGCACAATGCCCTCCGGTACATCAACCAGTATCCAAACTTGGTTGGTATACATGGAATCCATTTCGGACATCATGGCATTTTGCCATAAAAGGAGTCGATACCTTGTATCACTTCCTCATACGTAGCCGGTTCGTGTTCCTCAATAAGATTGACATCTTTACGAGGTGAGATCAGAAACCCATACCTCACAAGTTGTTTTCTGACTCTCCCGACTTGCGCGGTTCTTGTGTATTTGAAGAATGTGGTACAGGTTCATCCCTGATGAACTGTTTGTGTTCCGTTAAAGAATCGGTGTCTGGAACAGTATTACTCCGATTTTCATCGGGTTTTACTTTCTTCCCACTTACCACTGTATATAGGTATTCCTATTAGGAAAACCGCATGGAGAGCAACAATTATATTGTTCTCTTGTGAGTAGTTATAAGTACTATACTTTGGTTTCCCTAGGACAACCTACAAATAGACACTTATCCAATTTTGGGTTCTAGTTTGGTATCATCCAAACATATGCCCAGCATTCCAAATCTTCAGGAATGAGAAACCTAGTTTCTTTCCTGTTCATATCTAATATGAAGTCCGTCTAACAGATTTTTCATGGAACCTTATTCAAATAAGTATTGCACTGTTTAATGTGTATCATCAGAAGGAAATTGGTAGCTCATTGCGACTCATCATTAACCTTACCTTACCATGTCCAACAAAGTTCGATTTCTCTGTTCGGATACACGGTCAAATTGAGGTGTACCGGGGGAGGAATCCAATGTGAAAGAATACTATACCTTTAAATAGTTGAGAAACTTATTGCTTAAGTATTTCCATCACAGTCCAATCGTGGATGTTTTAATACTCTTGTCTGTTTTTATACTTCTTGTCGAAACTCTTTGAATTTATCAAAAGTTCCGATTTATGTTTCATAAGAAACACATAACCATAACAATGCAACATTCGTAAAGGTTATAAAGTATTCATATCCACTCTAGCCTAGCTAGACATGGGTCCACTTACGTCACTATGAACGAGGGCTAACAGATCGGGGCACTTTCACTTTTACCAAGTAAAAGGTATTTTAAGGCACTTTGCCCAATAAACTAGATTCGTAGACATCATTTGAATTAGAATCAAATCCGTCCTAGTACCCACTCTTCGAAAGTGTGGACATACGAGTCTTGTTAATGTGTCCCAGACAAAATTGCCATAAATAAAGTCTCATCTGATTAATTCAGTTTGAGCTATTTGTTTGTCATGCTATATGTATGAGATTAATTTATATTCTAAATGTAAATATTGTTATTCACATCCAATGCGTTTATCTCAATATCATCTTTATAAACAAAACACTTAGTGTTCTAGAATATAAAGGTATACCCGCAACGGGTTAAACTAAGATATAGAGATAATGTTTCTAGTCAAACTAGGTACATTATAACAGTTTCAAATTTAAGTACATTCCCCAAGGGCAGTTCCAAAACTTAGGTTTCTATGGTTAAAACAGTGACTCTCGTCCCGTTTCGACTCGCAGGTCGATCTCAACTGAAGTCAGTCTCCTGCTAATCAGCAGATTCTGCACATCAGTACATATTTATGTACCACATCTAGTATCAAAATCCATTTTTGAAACTAATAGTGAACATGTTTATGACAAACATACTTGAAGTCGGAGCCTTGCCCCGCCTTCACTTCCTTCATATCTGCCTTGTCCATACGGCAGTCACGCTTCCAGTGACTCGTTTGCCACAGTTTAGAGCAGACATCTTGGGATATGTCTTTTGTCTTCCTAGAAGACTGTGATGATTTTGCCTTTGCCCATTTTAGAAGCTCCGGCTCCGCCTCCTAGAGCATAACCATCAACTCTCCAAGAGTTTTCTCTTGGTTCATAATGAACCTGTCCCAGCGTTCGAGTAGAGACTATAAGATCAAATCTTTGATAGTCTCGGCCACGTAGGTAATGCCCAGCTAACCTAGCTGATCGACGTCAACAATCATCTACGCACCTAGTACTCGTCAGATGTTCCCTCTGACATACGCGAGCGAAATAGCTTCTTTTGCAATTTGTACTTCTAAATCTAAGAATAGATCTATGAAGATCTTTAATTTCAATCATCATGGTATAAGGATCTAATCCTTAGTTTTTGACGACAAAATTAAAGTGTCATTGCGGTAAGCATAACAGATTGAGCACTAAAGTTATCATCACACCATGAGTCTTCCAAACTCATGCTCCACTATTTGCTCAACTCTCGGGCTCAGGCCAGAGATGTTTCTCTATCAAATAGAATAACTTCTCAGTTCCCAGGACTATCATGAGGTTCTATTCCCAATCTGAAAATTAAAGAAAGCCGTTTAAAGACATTTCACCAGGATTATGTTCTAAACGCTAATCTTTCAGTTATCTTGATTCAATAGTCCAACTATCCAATCAACGATTTTAGGTACAATCAAATATAATGATTACTATAGTCTAACTACATAATCAACTATAATTGATTGGTTAAATTCAATATATGATTACTATAATCCAATTATATAATCAACTATAAATGAAGTAGTTTGAATATAGTCCAACTGTTTAATTAAAACAACATTAAATATAGTCCAACTAATATATTAAAAACTTTTAATGACGAAAAATTGAAATGAGCGCGTATTGGCAAGTATCTAAACGAAAACAAATTGTAAATTAATACTTGCCTCCCACTATTTTTCGGCGAGCCTCTAACCCTTTGTTGAGTACTCGGGAAACCTAGTTTCCTAGTGGGTTAGGATCCCGTTAAATAGCACACAACCTTGACTTTGGCCAACAAGTTGTATTAAACTTAACTAGATATATCTCTAAGATCAATTGGATCTTATCCAATTCCTAGATCCAGTAGGTTGACATCCAAGTCCGAAAAATATATCCAATATATGTAAATATATCCAATATATTTCCTAACCTTTTCCTCTGAATCTACTAAGCATTGGCTTTGGCACAACAAGCTTAATGATTCTAGTTAAGCGGGACCCATTGATGTTGGAAAGCTTCATAATCGATGTCGATGGACAAGAAGTGATCTTGATTTGGGCCAACAAATCACAACTTGGACAAGACATGCGATATAGAACAAAGCCTTCATGATTCAAATACATCCGGATGGACAAAGGTCTTGACTTTGGCCAACAAACCAGTGCCAATCTTGGATCTTGAGAGAGAATCACTCAATGGAAGGAAATCGCTTAATATTTGTTGAGGTTTTTCGCGTAATTGGCAATCAATTAATTATCTTTGATTAGGTCTCATCATACACCCTTAAACATACATTCTAAAAGCATAATAAGGCGTGATAAATAAATTAATAATGATATACGGATGTATATCTCACAAATTGTTCCTAGAACAAATCAACCCATTTCCTCCTCCACCGGCTAGCACTATTCTTACTTCTACCCAATTACATAACACTCTAAAGAAACCTCATTTACATTGAGGGGAATATGTGAGAAGAGAATTACAAAGAATCGAGAGATAAAGGCTGGACATGCATGTCCAATTTAATAATTCTAAATTTATTACAACAATTTCCAAAATTACCCTCACCCATCTAATATCCATCCGATATACATTATTCATACATCACATCCATGTATTCACACAAAATATGTTATTAATCAATCTAATCCAATTAATTAATCTTTAATTAATGACCATCCAATGTTCAAACAACGATTTGATTTGCGCGAGTCCAACTCGTTTAAGAATAAGTACTTTAAGTGCGAATTCTTGATTATATCGAACTACAATTTAAATCCAATTTAATTTGTATTCAATACTAATTCATATTTAATCCAAATTAAATACTTACACTTTTTAATGTGCCTTTGCGACTTAGATTCTAAATCTTAATGGGTCTCAAAGCCCAATTAACATCCAATGTCAATTTAATTAAAGTCCAATGGGCTTTTAATTAATTCATAAGGCATGGACTTTGGCAACCAAAGCCCAATAAGGAATCACCATTTGCCATAAAATTAATTTTGGCCCATTAGGCCCAATTAAATTTTTAAAGGCCTAATTATTATTTGGACTTTATGGGAAATGGTTTTAGGCCTAATTGGATCCAACCAATTATCCTAAACAAAACTTGGCCAAACCAAGCCCATTAAGCCAAAATACAATATTTTTAGCCCAATTCCAAAATAAGCCCAATTAATTAAATTCTAATATTCCAATTTCACAATTTAATTAATTAAAGTGTATAGCCATAATTAATTAGTTAAATTAATATTTCCAAAACACCAATTACAATAATTAATCATGCTTTATTTAATCAACTTCTGTCCAACACAAATTGAAGCAAAATCAATCCAACATGGTCTCAATAGCTCACGGCAATTCAAGGGATTTTTATATCTGATTTTGATTTCAATCCAATTATATCACAAATCAATATATCCAAACATTTTAAACACATCCAATGACTTAAAATTCAAAAATCCAAAAGAGTTTAGGATTCCTATTGCATTCGGCCAAGCCTAATGAATTGGGGAAAATTAATCCAATTAACTTTTCATCAAATTGATCATGTATAACTCTAAGTTAACATTATCTAAGCATACTCAAAGAAACAATTTGATCAAATCATGCTCAAATCAAAAATACCCAAATTCAAGATTAATAACCCTAAAATATTTCATGCTTAATTTAGGCTCATGATACCATTGTTGGGTTCTCTAAGAACAACCTAGGATCAATTAAGCATTAAAATCATGTGAATACGCAAAGTAAAGTAACGGAAAAATACTTACATTGCTCGATTGAGTGGATGTAGGAGATAACAAAATTTTCAACCTTTTGTGTAGTTGCTCCAAGCTTCAACCTTTGAATGACTCATTGTGAAGTGCTAGCTTGCAAGATTTTGAAGCAAAATCAAGAACCAAATAAGCCATAGGCTCACGGCGTTTTGAGAGAAAATGAAGGCCAATTTTCGGCCAAGGAGAGGAGAAAGAGAGGAAGTGTTTTTGTTTTTCAATTTTGTGTGTGTTATGATTTTCCAAAAATCAACAAAGTGTGTTGAGAGAAAAATTGCATTTAATGCTCTCAACCACCTCCATCACCTAAAGGTGACTTGACACACATCACAAAAAGTTGATGTGACTTCCATCACCAAAAAATGACTAATGATGTGACTTGATGTGGGCCCCACTTGATTCAAAATCGGAGTGGGCCCGCAAACACATCCCGGGCTCGGGTTCGTTAATTCCGAATTAACGAATTTTCCGTTGCGACTTAATTAAATCAAATTTAATTAAATAATTATGCCTATCAAAATACCGTTAAAGTCGCTCGCCAATTAATTCTGAATTAATTTGTTCGCCCGAATTAAATCTAATTTTAATTCCTTTATGAAATCTAATTTCATTTAATATATCAAATATATTATTTAATCGATTAATTCCGAATTAATCGTTCTCTCTCCATTAATTGAATTTTATCCCAGATAAAATTCTCTGTAATTAATCCAAGATTAATTTTCTCTCTCTTCCAATTAATCCCAGATTAATTATGTTCGAGTCATACGTCATCGTTGAATCTTCAGGAAGCGACCCATGAGATCCCTGGATATGTTGGCAGTAAATCCGATCGTCGGATTATCCGAACACGTGCGTACTCGGTACCATATTCTTACCGATTTACAAGACATGGTTGGCTTCTAGCAAAGCACCGTGCCTACCCAATTCTCTAGAAATATTCTTTTAGGAATATATAATCTATGTCAGATGTAGTATACGTAGTATTGCGTATTACGATCCAGTATCAGATGTCACATGCTAGGCCTGGGGCTGGAATTGTGTCTGCCCCGTACGAAGCATATAGCGGATCTCTGGTAACTAGTCTCTATAATCGGATAAACATGACCTAGTCATATTATCCCGATGACTGCAGTACTTAAGAGTACTAGTTTCGTATCCTACGTGATCATCATCTCCATATGACTGAAGTGATACTTCCATCTTGACATCACACCCAATACACTACGATTCTCAGTATACCCAGAAGAGGCGTACACAAAACCTGTTAAAGCCCGGACGACCAAAACCAAAAGTATAATGATTGTCGCAAGTATTAGCGATGCAAGTCTCAGGTTAAAACCAAATACACCTACCCTGATTCGGACTCCCATAGACACATAGTCATACTACTAATGGAATTCCGAGGGGTCTATCCAGAGCGAAGCTATTTCTGTACCATCGGTAAACATACCTCCTATTACACTTGCATAAGTATCCAATACCCAATATATATGAGAACTATGTTGTTACGCTTCCACAACACGCATAAGTGTAATATTAGTCTATTTCGCATTATCGATGTTCAGTCTCGATAATACTATGACTAGGGATATTTTAATGATTAAACCTTAGTGGATTAATATTGTCTCATATCTTATGAATCCGGAACTAATCATATGGACTTTTATCATTTATATATCTTGGTAATCTAATTACAAATGATAAAAGAGCAATTTCCTTTATCACATAGTTAATTTGTACAACAACACCATGTTCTGTACAAATAGTGATGCTATAAGTCATAATGGTCCAACAATCTCCCACTTAGCCTATAGCCAAATCACTCAGTGTTACACCTGAACTATGTATGGGTCGCTCAAAATTCTGCTGAGAAACAGCTTTCGTCAGCGGATTTGAAAGGTTATCATCTGATGCGATTTATTCGATCATCACATCACCACGATGTGATCGACGAATCAGATGAAATAGTTGAAGTACATACTTGGATCGTTGAGAGACCATAATTCTTTAGCTGTGATGTAGCCTAGCTCAGCTGCTAACAGAACTACTCCTAATCTAATTAGGAATTTTACAAATCCAAAATTGCTTCTTTTGCTGCCTCAGCTACAATAATATTCCGCTTTTGTTGTTTATTCGGCAAAAGTATCTTGCTTGGAAGATTTCCAGCTCACTGTTCCGTTATTCAAACTATATAGTACCCTTATTATGACTTATAGTCATTTTTGTCGGTTTGGAAACTTGCAGCGGTGAATCCAGTCACTTAAGTTCTCATTCTCCATAGCTTAAGAAAGCATCCTTAGTTCATCTAAGATACTTAGGGATGTTCTTAACATCAATCCAGTGACTATCACTTGGATTGGCCTGATTGTGACTCCATATGCTCAAAGCCTATGAGACACCAGGTCATGTACATCTTTTCAATGTACGAGTTCTCGGAGAGTGCCAACAACTTTTAGATCTATCCCAGTACATCCTTATTCATAGAATAAAAGTTGTCTCTCCCAAGTAATCTACGGAGAATTTTTCATGAAAGCCAAGCTTTCACCGATTATATAATGGGAATGTCATTTCCAAGAAATGATATATCATCATTTTATATAGGACAATCATTGTCAGTGCGCTCCCACTAACCTTCTTATATACACAATAATCATTTTCGTTTTGAATTAAATCATATACCATTATGATTACATCAAAAAGATAGTTCTAGAATTCAATGCTTGTTTCAATCCATAAAAGGACGATTAACTTGCAAACCTAGTGCATATGTTTGTGTAGGACAAAACGTCAAGATGTGTTTAATGCTTGCTTCAATCCATAAAAGGATCGATTAACTTGCAAACCTAGTTTGCATTTTTTGTAGGACAAAACCGTCAAGTGTTGTAAACATCCTCCAAAAGGTTTCCGTTAAGGAAAGCAGTTTTGACGTTCCAGCTGTCATATTTCATAAATGAAACATGCAGCATTAGCAAGCATTATCCAAATGGATTTAATCATGGCAACGGATAAAAGGTTTCGTCGTAATCGATACCATGTTGATGACAATACCCTTTCGCCACAAGCCTAGCTTTGTATGTATGTCTTCCTTGAAGACTCATATAGTACCAATAGGCACAATGCCCTCCGGTACATCAACCAGTATCCAAACTTGGTTGGTATACATGGAATCCATTTCAGACATCATGGCACTTTGCCATAAAAGGAGTCGATACCTTGTATCACTCCTCATACGTACCCGGTTCGTGTTCCTCAATAAGATTGATATCTTTACGAGGTGAGATCAGAAACCCATAAGTCCCAGTTATTTTCTGACTCTCTCCGACTTCTCCGACGGTGATTGTTTGAAGATGTTGTACATTGTGTGGTACAGTTTCATCCCTGATGAACTGTTTGTTTCCTTAAAGAATCGGTGCCTGGAACAGTATTACTCCGATTTTCATCGAGTTTTACTTTCTTCCCACTTACCACTGTATATAGGTATTCCTCTTAGGAAAACCGCATGAAGAGCAAAATTATATTGTTCTCTTGTGAGTTGTATAAGTACTATACTTTGGTTTCCCTAGGACAACCTACAATAGACACTTATCCAATTTTGGGTTCTAGTTTGGTATCATCCAAACATATGCCCATCATTCCCAAATCTTCAGGAATGAGAAACCTAGTTTCTTTTCTGTTCATATCTAATATGAAGTCCGTCTAACAGATTTTTCATGGAACCTTATTCAAAATAAGTATTGCACTGTTTAATGTGTATCATCAGAAGGAAATTGGTAGCTCATAGCGACTCATCATTAACCTTACCATGTCCAACAAAGTTCGATTTCTCTGTTCGGATACACGGTCAAATTGAGGTGTTTCGGGAGGAGTCCATTGTGAAAGAATACTATACTCTTTCAAATAGTTGAGAAACTTATTGCTTAAGTATTTCCATCACAGTCCAATCGTGATGTTTTAATACTCTTGCAGGTCTGTTTTTATACTTCTTGTCGAAACTCTTTGAATTTATCAAAAGTTTCCGATTTATGTTTCATAAGAAACACATAACCATAACAAGATGCAACATTCATAAAGGTTACAAAGTATTCATATCCACCTCTAGCCTAGCTAGACATGGGCCCACTTACGTCACTATGAACGAGGGCTAACAGATCGGTGGCACTTCACTTTTACCAAGTAAAATGTATTTTAGGCACTTTGCCCAATAAACTAGATTCGTAGACATCATTTGAATTAGAATCAAATCCGTCCTAGTACCCACTCTTCGAAAGTGGACATACGAGTCTTGTTATGTGTCCCCAAACAAAAATGCCATAAATAAGTCTCATCTGATTAATTCAGTTTGAGCTATTTGTTTGTCATGCTATATGTATGAGATTAATTTATATTCTAAATATAAATACTGTTATTCACATCCAATGTGTTTATCTCAATATCATCTTTATAAACAAAATACTTAGTGTTCTAGAATATAAATGTATACACGCAACGGTTAAACTAAGATATAATATAATGTTTCTAGTCAAACTAGGTACATTTTAACAGTTTCCTACTTTAAGTACATGCCCCAAGGGAAGTTCCAAAACTTAGGTTTCTATGGTTAAAACAGTGACTCTCGTCCCGTTTCCGACTCGCAGGTCGATCTCACTGAAGTCAGTATCCTGCTAATCAGCAGATTCTGCACATCAGTACATATTTATGTACCACATCTAGTATCAAAAATCAAAATTTGAAACTAATAGTGAACATGTTTATGACAAACATACTTGAAGTCGGAGCCTTGCCCCGCCTTCACTTCCTTCATGTCTACCTTGTCCATACGGCAGTCACGCTTCCGTGACATAGACATCTTGAGATATGTCATTTGTCTTCCTAGAAGACTGTGACGATTTTGCCTTTGCCCATTTTAGAAGCTCTTGCTCCGCCTCATAGAGCATAGCCATCAACTCTCCAAGAGTTTTCTCTTTGTTCATAATTAACCTATCCCAGCATTCGGGTAGAGACTATAAGATCAAATCTTTGATAGTCTCGGCCACGTAGGTAATTCCCAGCTAACCTAGCTGATCGACATCAACAATCATCTACGACACCTAGTGCTCGTCAGATGTTCCCTCTGACATACGCGAGCGAAATAGCTTCTTTTGCAATTTGTACTTCTAAGATCTAAGAATAGATCTATGAAGATCCTTTAATTTCAATCATCATGGTATAAGGATCTAATCCTTAGTTTTTGACGACAAAATTAAAGTGTCATTGCGGTAAGCATAACAGATTGAGCACTAAAGTTATCATCACCATGAGTCTTCTAAAACTCATGCTCCACTATTTGCTCAACTCCGGGCTCAGGCCAGAGATGTTTCTCTATCAAATAGAATAACTTCTCAGTTCCCAGGACTATCATGAGGTTCTATTCCCAATCTGAAAATTAAAGCCGTTTAAAGACATTTTCACCAAGGATTATGTTCTAAACGCTAATATTTCAGTTATCTTGATTCCAATAGTCAAACTATCCAATCAACGATTTCAGGTACAATCAAATATAATGATTACTATAGTATAACTTCATAATCAACTATAATTGATTGGTTAAATTCAAATATAATGATTACTATAATCCAATTATATAATCAACTATAAATGAAGTAGTTTGAATATAGTCCAACTGTTTAATTAAAACAACAATTAAATATTAGTCCAACTAATATATTTAAAAACTTTTAATGACGAAAAATTGAAATGAGCGCGTATTGGCAAGTATCTAAACGAAATTGTAAATTTAATACTTGCCTCCCACTATTTTTCGGCGAGCCTATAACCCTTTGTTGAGTACTCGGGAAACCTAGTTTCCTAGTGGGCTAGGATCCCGTTAAATAGCACACAACCTTGACTTTGGCCAACAAGTTGTATGAAACTTAACTAGGTATATCTCTAAGATCAATTGGATCTTATCCAATTCCTAGATCTAGTAGGTTGACATCCAAGTCCGAAAAATATATCCAATATATGTAAATATATCTAATATATTTCCTAACCTTTTCCTCTGAATCAACTAAGCCTTGGCTTTGGCACAACAAGCTTAATGATTCCAGTTAAGCGGGACCCATTGACTTTGGAAAGCTTCGTAATCGATGTCGATGGACAAGAAGTGATCTTGACTTTGGCCAACAAATCACAACTTGGACAAGACATGCGATATGGAACAAAGCCTTCATGATTCAAACACATCCGCGATAGACAAAGGTCTTGACTTTGGCCAACAAACCAGTGCCAATCTTGGATCTTGAGAGAGAATCACTCAATGGAAGGAAATCACTTAATATTGTTGAGGTTTTTCACGTAATTGGCAATCAATTAATTATCTTTGATTAGGTCTCATCATACACCCTTAAACATGCATTCTAAAAGCATAATAAGGCGTGATAAATAAATTAATAATGATATACGGATGTGATATCTCACAATTGTTCCTAGAACAAATCACTCCATTTCCTCTCACCGCTCTAGCAGCATATTCTTACTTCTACCCAATTACATAACACTTCTAAAGAAACCTCATTTACATTGAGGGGAATATGTGAGAAGAGAATTACAAAGAATCGAGAGATAAAGGCTGGACACGCATGTCCAATTTAAAAAAATTCTAAATTTATTACAATAATTTCCAAAATTACCCTCACCCATCTAATATCCATCTGATATACATTATTCATACATAACATCCATGTATTCACAAAAACATGTTATTAATCAATCTAATCCAATTAATTAATCTTTAATTAATGACCATCCAATGTTCAAACAACGATTTGATTTGCGCGAGTCCAACTCGTTTAAGAATAAGTACTCAAAGTGCGAATTCTTGAATTATATCGAACTACAATTTTAAATCCAATTTAATTTGTATTCAATACTAATTCCTATTTAATTCTAAATTAAATACTTACACTTTTTAATGTGCCTTTATGACTTAGATTCTAAATCTAATCTTAATGGGTCTCAAAGCCCAATTAACATCCAATGTAAATTTAATTAAAGTCCAATGGACTTTTAATTAATTCATAAGGCATGGACTTTGGCAACCAAAGCCAATAAGGAATCACCATTTGCCATAAAATTAATTTTGGCCCATTAGGCCCAATTAAATTTTTAAAGGCCTAATTATTATATTTGGACTTTATGAAAATGGTTTTAGGCCCAATTGGATCCAACTAATTATCCTAAACCAAACTTGGCCCAACCAAGCCCAAAGACAATATTTTTAGCCCAATTCCAAATTAAGCCCAATTAATTAAATTCTAATATTCCAAATTTCACAATTTAATTAATTAAAGTGTATAGCCATAATTAATTAGTTAAATTAATATTTCCAAAACACCAATTACAATAATTAATCATGCTTTATTTAATCAACTTATGTCCAACACAAATTGAAGCAAAATCAATCCAACATGCTCTCAATAACTCACGGCAATTCAAGGGATTCTTATATCCGATTTTGATTTCAATCCAATTAAATCACAAATCAATATATCTAAACATTTTAAACACATCCAATGGCTTAAAATCAAAAATCACCAAGAGCTTAGGATTCCTATTGCATTCGGCCAAGCCTAATGAATTGGGAAAAATTAATCCAATTAATTTTTCAACAAATTGATCATGTATAACTCTAAGTTAACATTATCTAAGCATACTCAAACAAACAATTTGATCAAATCATGCTCAAATCAAAAATACCCAAATTCAAGATTAAGAACCCTAAAATATTTCATGCTTAATTTAGGCTCATGATACCATTGTTGGGTTCTCTAAGAACAACCTTGGATCAATTAAGCATTAAAATCATGTGAATACGCAAAGTAAAGTAGCGGAAAAATACTTACATTGCTCGGTTGAGTGGATGTAGGAGATAACAAAATTTTCAAACTTTTGTGTAGTTGCTCCAAGCTTATCCTTTGATGTATGTTGAGCTTCCAAACTTTGGTGAATTCCAAACTCAAGGGTTAGTGTCCCTAACACCTTTGAATGACTCATTGTGAAGTGTTAGCTTGCAAGATTTTGAAGCAAAATCAAGAACCAAATAAGCCCTAGGCTCACGACATTTTGAGAGAAAATGAAGGCCAATTTTCGGCCAAGGAGAGGAGAAGAGAGGAAGTGTTTTTGTTTTTCAATTTTGTGTGTGTTATGATTTTCCAAAAATCAACAAAGTGTGTTGAGAGCAAAATTGCATTTAATGCTCTCAACTACCTCCATCACCTAAAGGTGACTTGACACACATCACAAAAGGTTGATGTGACTTCCATCACAAAAAGTGACTAATGATGTGACTTGATGTGGGCCCCACTTGATTCAAAATCGGAGTGGGCCCGCAAACACATCCCTTGCTCGGGTTCGTTAATTCCGAAATAATGAATTTTCCGTTGCGACTTAATTAAATCAAATTTAATTAAATAATTATGCCTATCAAAATTACCGTTAAAGTCGCTCACGAATTAATTCAGAATTAATTCGTTCGCCCGAATTAAAATCTAATTTTAATTCCTTTATGAAATCTAATTTCATTTAATATATCGAATATATTATTTAAATCGATTAATTTCGAATTAATCGTTTCCTCTCCATTAATTGAATTTTATCCCAGATAAAATTCTCCTTAATTAATCCTAGATTAATTTTCTCTCTCTTCCAATTAATCCCAGATTAATTATGTTCGAGTCATACGTCATCGGTGAATCTTCAGGAAGCGACCCATGAGATCCATGTATATGTTCGCAGTAAATCCGATCGTCGAATTATCCGAACACGTGCGTACTCGGTACCACATTCTTACTGATTTACAAGACATGGTTGGCTTCTAGCAAAGCACCGTGCCTACCCAATTCTCCAGAAATATTCTTTAAGGAACATATAATCTATGTCAGGCGTAGTATACGTAGTATTGCGTATTACGATCCAGTATCAGATGTCACATGCTAGGCCTGTGGCTGAAATTGTGTCTGCCCCGTACGAAGCATATATCGGATCTCTGGTAACTAGTCTCTATAATCGGATAAACATGACCTAGTCATATTATCCTGATGACTGCAGTACTTAAGAGTACTAGTTTCGTATCCTACGTGATCATCATCTCCATATGACTGAAGTGATACTTCCATCTTGACATCACACCCAATACACTACGATTCTCAATATACCCAGAAGAGGCGTACACAGAACCTGTTAAAGCCCCGGACGACCAAAACCAAACTATAATGACTGTCGCAAGTATTAGCGATGCAAGTCTCAGGTTAAAACCAAATACACCTACCCTGATTCAGACTCCCATAGACACATAGTCATACTACCAATGGAATTCCGAGGGGTCTATCCAGAGCGAAGCTGTTTCTGTACCATCGGTAAACACTACCTCCTATTACACTTGCATAAGTATCCAATACCCAAATATATGAGAACTATGTTGTTACGCTTCCATAACACGCTTAAGTGTAATATTAGTCTATTCCGCATTATCGATGTCCAGTCTCGCTAATACTACAACTAGGGATATTTTAATGATTAAACCTTAGTGGATTAATATTGTCTCATATCATATTAATTCAGAACTAATCATATGGACTTTTATCATTTATATATCTTGGTAATCTAATTACAAATGATAAAAGAGCAATTTCCTTTATCACATAGTTAATTTGTACAACAACACCATGTTCTGTACAAATAGTGATGCTATAAGTCATAATTGTCCAACAATCTCCCACTTAGCCTATAGCCAATCACTCAAGTGTCTTACACTTGAACTATGTACGAGTCGCTCAAAATTCTGCTGAGAAATAGCTTTCGTCAGCGGATTTGAAAGGTTATCATTTGATGCGATTTATTCGATCATCATATCACCACAATGTGATCAAATGAATCAGATGAAACAGTTGAAGTACATACATGGATCGTGGATGAGACCATTAATTCTTTATCCTGTGCTGTAGCCTAGCTCAGCTGCTAACATAACTACTCCTAATCTAATTAGGAATTTTACAGATCCAAAATTGCTTCTTTTGCTGCCTCAGCTACAACAATATTCCGCTTTTGTTGTTTATTCGGCAATAATATCTTGCTTGGAAGATTTCCAGCTCACTGTTCCGTTATTCAAACTATATAGTACCCTTATTACGACTTATAGTCGTTTTTGTCGGTTTGGAAACTTGCAGCGGTGAATCCAGTCACTTTAAGTTCTCATTCTCCATAGCTTAAGAAAGCATCCTTAGTTCATCTAAGATACTTAAGGATGTTCTTAACATCAATCCAGTGACTATCACTTGGATTGGCCTGATTGTGACTCTATTTGCTCAAAGCCTATGAGACACCAGGTCACGTACATCTTTTCAATGTACGAGTTCTCGGAGAGTGCCAATAACTTTTAGATCTATCCCAGTAGATCCTTATTCCTAGAATAAAGGTTGTCTCTCCCAAGTAATCTACGGAGAATTTTCATGAAAGCCAAGCTTTCACCGATTATATAATGGGAATGACATTTCCAAGAAATGATATATCATCATTATATATAGGACAATCATTGTGAGTGCGCTCCCACTAACCTTCTTATATACACATGAATCATTTTCGTTTTGAATTAAATAATATACCATTATGATTACATCAAAACAATAGTTCCAAGAATTCAATGCTTGCTTCAATCCATAAATGGATCGATTAACTTGCAAACCTAGTTTGCATGTTTTGGTTGGATAAAACCGTCAGGATTAAACATCCTCCAAAAGGTTTCCATTAAGGAAAGCGGTTTTGACGTTCAGCTGTCATATTTCATAAATGAAACATGCAGCATTAGCAAGCATTATCCAAATGGATTTAATCATGGCAACGGATAAAAGGTTTCGTCGTAATCGATACCATGTTGATGACAATACCCTTTCGCCACAAGCCTAGCTTTGTACGTTTGTATGTTGCCATCCATGTATGTCTTCCTTGAAGACTCATATAGTACCAATAGGCACAATCCCCTCCGGTACATCAACCAGTATCCCAACTTGGTTGGTATACATGGAATCCAATTCGGACATCATGACATTTTGCCATAAAATGAATCGATACCTTGTATCACTTCCTCATACGTAGTCGGTTCGTGTTCCTTAATAAGATTGACATCTTTACGAGGTGAGATCAGAAACCCATACCTCCCAGGTTGTTTTCTGACTCTCTTCGACTTGCACGGTTCTTGTGTATTTGAAGATTGTGGTACAGTTTCATCCCTGATGAACTGTTTGTGTTCCGTTAAAGAATCGGTGCCTGGAACAGTATTACTTCGATTTTCATCAAGTTTACTTTCTTCCCACTTACCACTGCATATAGGTATTCCTCTTAGGAAAACCGCATGGAGAGCAACAATTATATTGTTCTCTTGTGAGTTGTATAAATACTATACTTTGGTTTCCCTAGGACAACATATAAATAGACATTTATCCAATTTTGGGTTCTAGTTTGGTATCATCCAAACATATGCCCAGCATTCCCAAATCTTCAGGAATGAGAAACCTCGTTTCTTTCATGTTCATATCTAATTTGAAGTCTGTCAAACAGATTTTTCATGGAACCTTATTCAAAATAAGTATTGCACTGTTTAATGTGTATCATCAGAAGGAACTTGGTAGCTCATAGCGACTCATCATTAACCTTACCATGTCCAACAAAGTTCGATTTCTCTGTTCGGATACACCGTTAAATTGAGGTGTTCCGGGAGAAGTCCATTGTGAAAGAATACTATACTCTTTCAAATAGTTGAGAAACTTATTGCTAAAGTATTTCCATCACAGTCCAATCGTGATGTTTTAATACTCTTGCCGGTCTGTTTTTATACTTCTTGTCGAAACACTTTGAATTTATCAAAAGTTTCCGATTTATGTTTCATAAGAAACACATAACCATAACGAGATGCAACATTCGTAAAGGTTACAAAGTATTCATATCCACCTCTAGCCTAGCTAGACATGGGCCCACTTACGTTACTATAAACGAGGGCTAACAGATCGGTGGCACTTTCACTTTTACCAAGTAAAAGGTATTTTAGGCACTTTGCCCAATAAACTAGATTCGTAGACATCATTTGAATTAGAATCAAATCCGTCCTAGTACCCACTCTTCGAAAGTATGGACATACGAGTCTTGTTAATGTGTCCCAGACAAAAATGCCATAAATAAGTCTCATCTTATTAATTCAGTTTAAGCTATTTGTTTGTCATGCTATATGTATGACATTAATTTATATTCTAAATATAAATACTGTTATTCACATCCAATGTATTTATCTCAATAT
Source organism: Zanthoxylum bungeanum (assembly GCA_019454045.1). NCBI lineage: Eukaryota > Viridiplantae > Streptophyta > Magnoliopsida > Sapindales > Rutaceae > Zanthoxylum > Zanthoxylum bungeanum. Next base: position 218,908 of record SKCR01027387.1, on the reverse strand, counting down.
CATCTTTATAAACAAAATACTTACATTGCTCGGTTGAGTGGATGTAGTAGATAACAAAATTTTCAACCTTTTGTGTAGTTGCTCCAAGCTTCTCCTTTGATGTATGTTGAGCTTCCAAACTTTGGTGAATTCCAAACTCAAGGGTTAATGTCCCTAACACCTTTGAATGACTCATTGTGAAGTGTTAGCTTGCAAGATTTTGAAGTAAAATCAAGAACCAAATAAGCCCTAGGCTCACGTCATTTTGAGAGAAAATGAAGGCCAATTTTCGGCCAAGGAGAGGAGAAAGAGAGGAAGTGTTTTTGTTTTTCAATTTTGTGTGTGTTATGATTTTCCAAAAATCAACAAAGTGTGTTGAGAGCAAAATTACATTTAATGCTCTCAACCACCTCCATCACCTAAAGGTGACTTGACACACATCACAAAAAGTTAATGTGACTTCCATCAAAAAAAGTGACTAATGATGTGACTTGATGTGGGCCCCACATGATTCAAAATCGGAGTGGGCCCAGAAACACATCCCGGGCTCGGGTTCGTTAATTCCGAATTAACGAATTTTCTGTTGTGACTTAATTAAATCAAATTTAATTAAATAATTATGCCTATCAAAATTACCGTTAAAGTCGCTCACGAATTAATTATGAATTAATTCGTTCGCCCGAATTAAAATCTAATTTTAATTCCTTTATGAAATCTAATTTCATTTAATATATCGAATATATTATTTCAATCGATTAATTCTGAATTAATCGTTCTCTCTCCATTAATTGAATTTTATCCCAGATAAAATTCTCCTTAATTAATCCTAGATTAATTTTCTCTCTTCCAATTAATCCAGATTAATTATGTTCGAGTCATACGTCATCGGTGAATCTTCGGGAAGCGACCCATGAGATCCCTGGATATGTTGGCAGTAAATCCGATCGTCGGATTATCTGAACACGTGCGTACCCGGTACCACATTCTTACCGATTTACAAGATATAGTTGGCTTCTAGCAAATCACCATGCCTACCCAATTCTCCAGAAATATTCTTTTAGGAATATATAATCTATGTCAGGCGTAGTATACGTAGTATTGCGTATTACGATCCAGTATCAGATGTCACATGCTAGGCCTGGGGCTGGAATTGTGTCTACCCCGTACGAAGCATATATCGAATCTCTGGTAACTAGTCTCTATAATCGGATAAACATGACCTAGTCATATTATCCCGATGACTACAGTACTTAAGAGTACTAGTTCCGTATCCTACGTGATCATCATCTCCATATGACTGAAGTGATACTTCCATCTTGACATCACACCCAATACACTACGATTCTCAGTATACCCAGAAGAGGCGTACACAGAACCTGTTAAAGCCCCGGACGACCAAAACCAAACTATACTGATTGTCGCAAGTATTAGCGATGCAAGTCTCAGGTTAAGACCAAATACACCTACCATGATTCGGACTCCCATAGACACATAGTCATACTACCAATGGAATTCCAAGGGGTCTATCCAGAGCGAAGCTGTTTCCGTACCATCGGTAAACACTACCTCCTATTACACTTGCATGAGTATCCAATACCCAAATATATGAGAACTATGTTGTTACGCTTCCATAACACGCACAAGTGTAATACTAGTCTATTCCGCATTATCGATGTCCAGTCTCGATAATACTATGACAAGGGATATTTTAATGATTAAACCTTAGTGGATTAATATTGTCTCATATCTTATTAATCCGGAATTAATCATATGGACTTTTATCATTTATATATCTTGGTAATCTAATTACAAATGATAAAAGAGCAATTTCCTTTGTCATATAGTTAATTTGTACAACAACCCCATGTTCTGTATAAATAGTGATGCTATGGGTCATAGTTGTCCAACAATAATGTGATGTTGAAATTAAAGGACCTTCATAGATCTAACCTTAGATCTCAAAAGTATGAATTGCAGAAGAAGCTCTTTCGCTCTTGCATGTCTGAGGGTACATCTGTCGAGCACTATGTGTCGCAGATGATTGCTGAAATCGAACAGCTAGGTCAGCTGGGCATAACCTTTGAGGCTGAGACTTCCATAGAATTGATCTTACAGTCTCTGCCTAACTGCTAGGGCGGGTTCATCATGAACTACAATATGATGAACCAAGAGAAGACTCTTGGAGAGTTGATGGCAATGTTGAAAGAGGCAGAGCCGGAGCTTCTGAAGGGCAAGAAGCGCGAGGCGTACTTCACTTCGACATCTCAGAAGGCCAAGGCTTGGCCGAAGGCTTCTGGAGGTGTGAAGAAGAAGAAAATAAAGGGCAAGGCCAAATCATCAAAGTCTTCTGGGAAGGCAAATGATAAATCCCCAGATGTCTGCCTGCAGTGTGGAAAACGGGGTCACTAGATATGTGACTGTCGTGAGTATAAGGCGCACATGAAGGAAGTGAAGTCGGGCAAGGCTCCGGCTTCAGATATGTTTGTTATTGAGATAAACATGTCTACTTCTAGTTTTAAAAATTGGATTTTTGATTCTGGATGTGGTACTCATATATGTACTGATGTGCAGGATCTGAAGATTAGCAGGAGACTGGCCTCAGGCGAGATTGACCTACGAGTTGGAAACGGGACCAGAGTCGCTGTTTTAGCTGTTGGGACCTATATTTTGGAACTGCCTCGGGGCATGTACTTACTTTATTAGACTGTTATTATGTACCTAGTTTGACTAGAAATATTATCTCTGTATCTTGTTTGACCCAATGCAGGTATACTTTTATATTCCGAAACATTGGGTGTTTTGTTTATAAAGATGATTTTGAGATATGTAAAGCTGATTCTAATAATGGTCTTTATATTTTAAATATAAATGAATCTCAAACATATAACATGACAAACAAAAGGCTCAAAATGAGTAAAACAGATGAAACTTATCTGCGACATTGTCGTCTGGGACACATTAATAAGACTCGTATATCCACTCTTTCGAAGAATGAATACTTGGATGGATTTGATCCTAATTCATATGATGTATGCGAATCTTTTTTATTAGGCAAGATGCCTAAAACGCATTTTAGCGGTAAAGGTGTTCGTGCCACTGAACTGTTAGTCATCATTCATAGTGACGTATGTGGGCCTATGTCTAGCCAGGCTAGATGTAGATATGAATACTTCGTAACCTTTATAGATGATGCATCGCGTTATGATTATATGTATCTTATGAGACACAAGTCGGAAACTTTTGAGAAATTCGAAGAGTTTCGACACGAAGTAGAAAAATAGTCCGGCAAAAGTATTAAAACATTACGGTCGGACCTTAGTGGAGAATACTTAAGCAATGAGTTTCTCGATTACTTGAAAGAATATGATATTCTTTCATAGTTGACTCCTCCCGAAACACCTCAATTAAACGGTGTGTCCGAATGGAGAAACCGAACTTTGTTAGACATGGTAAGGTCTATGATGAGTCACACTGAGCTACCAATTTCCTTACGGGGATACGCATTGAACAATGCAATACTTATTTTAAATAAGGTTCCGTCAAAGTCTGTTGGACAGACTCCATATGAAATATGGACATGAAAGAAACCGGGTTTCTCATTCCTGAAGATTTGAGGATGCTTGGCATACATTAAACGTTTGGATGGTACCAAACTAGAACCCAAATCAGATAAGTGCCTATTTGTAGGTTATCCTAGGGAAACCAAAGGATATTACTTCTACAACCCATAAGAGAACAAGGTATTTGTTGCTCTCCATGCGGTTTTCCTCGAAAAGGAATTCCTAAATACAGTGGTAAGTGGGAGGAAAGTAGAACTCGATGAAAATCATAGTGATACTGTTCCTGGCACAGACGCCCTCACGGTACACGAACAGTTCATTAGGGATGAGACTGTACCACAATCTTCTAATGCATAAGAACTGCGTAGATCAGAGAGAGTCAGAAAATAACCTGAGATGTATGGGTTTCTGATCTCACCTCACGTAGATATTAATCTTATTGAGGATAATGAGCCGGCTACGTATGAGGAAGCGATACAAGGTATCGACTCCGCTTTATGGCAAGAGGCCATGAAGTCCGAAATGGATTCCATGTATACCAACCAAGTCTGGGCACTAATTGATGGACCAGAAGGCGTTAAGTCGATTGGTTGTAAATGGATCTTCAAGAAGAAGACGGACATGGAAGGCAACATACAAACATACAAAGCTAGGCTTGTAGCGAAAGGGTATCATCAACGACATGATGTCGATTACGACGAAACTTTTTCACCTATTGCCATGATTAAATCCATTTGGATAATGCTTGCTATTGCTGCATATTTCGATTATGAAATATGACAGATCGATGTCAAAATCGCTTTCCTTAATGGAAACCTTTTGAAGGATTTTTATATGCAACAGTCTGATGGTTTTGTCGTACCAAAACATGCAAACAAGGTTTGCAAGTTAAATCGATCTATATATGGATTAAAGCAAGCATCGCGTTCTTGGAATCAACTTTTTGATGAGATCATAGAAGAATACGATTTCATTCAAACGAAGATGATTCTTGTGTATATAAGAAGGGTAGTGGGAGCGCACTGACATTCATTGTACTTTACGTTGATGATGTATTTCTTATTGGCAATGACATTCCCATGCTACAATCGGTGAAAGCTTGGCTTTCATTAAAATTCTCCATGAAAGATTTGGGAGAAGCAACCTTTATTATTGGAATAAGGTTCTACCGGGATAGATCCAGAAAGCTGCTTGGACTCTCTCAGAGCTCGTACATTGACAAAGTGTTGAAGAGATTCAACATGGATCAGTCTAAGAGGGGACTGCTTCTAGTGTCACATGGCATCTCTCTATCTAAGAACATGTGTCCTAAAACTCAAGATGAGAGAGATAACATGAGTCAGATTTCGTTCGCTTCTACAGTCAGATCGATCATATATGCCATGATATGTACTCGACCTGATGTCTCGTATGCATTGAGCATGTACAGTCGCTATCAGACCGATCCAGGTGATGGTCACTAGATTGCTGTTAAGAACATCCTTAAGTATCTTAGACGAACTAAGGATGCTTTGTTAGTCTATGGAGATGGAGAACTTTAGGTGACTGGGTTCACCGATGCAAGTTTCCAAACCGATAAAGACGACTCTAAGTCACAATCTGGGTATATATTTTGTTTGAACAACAGAGCAGTGAGCTGGAAATCTTCCAAGCAAGAGACTGTTACTGATTCAACAACAGAAGCAGAATATATCGCTACAGCTGAGGCAATAAAAGAAGCAGTTTTGAGCCCATTCCTTTGTATTGTGTCAATAACGGGGCTATGGCACAGGCTAAGGAACCGCGATCTCATCAACGATCCAAGCATATACTTCAACGTTTCCATCTGATACGTGAGATCATACACCGTGGCGATGTGAAGATCGAAAAGATCGCTTCAGATGACAATATTGCAGATCAACTGACGAAAGCTATTTCTCAGCAAAAGTTTGAGCGACATGTACATAGTTCAGGTGTTAGATACTTGAGTGATTGGCTATGAGCCAAGTGGGAGATTATTGGACAATTATGACCCATAACATCACTATTTGTAAAAGACATTATGGTTTTTGTACAAATTGACTATGTGACAAAGGAAATTGCTATTTTATCATTTTGTAATTAGATTACTTTTATATATAAATGATAAAATTCCTTATGATTAGTTCCGGATTAATAAGATATGAGACAATATTAATCCACGAACGGTTTAATCATTAAATATCCCTAGTCATAGTATTATCGAGACTGGACATCGATAATGTGGAATAGACTAGTATTACAATTGTGCGTGTTATGGAAGCTTAACGGTATATTTCTCATATATTTAAGTATATGACACTTATACAAGTGTGATAGGAGGTTCTGTTAGCCGTTGGACCGGGAACAGCTTCACTCCGGATAGACCCCTCGGAATCCCATTGGTAGTATGACTATGTGTCTATGGGAATCCGCATCAGGGTAGATGTATATGGTCTTAACCTGAGACTTGCATCGCTAATACTTGCGAAAATCAGTACGCTTTGGTTTTGGTCGTCTGGGGCTTTAACAGGTTCTGTGTACGCCTCTTCTGGGTTTACTGAGAATTATAGTGTATTGGGTGTGATGTCAAGATGGAAGTATCACTTCAGTCATATGGAGATGATGATCACGTAGGGATACAGAACTAGTACTCTAATATGCTGCAGCTATAGGTATAATATGACTAGGTCATGATTATCCGATTACAGAGACTAGTTGCTAGCGATCTGATTTATGCTTCGTATGGGGCAGGCACAATTCCAGCCCCAGTCCTAGCAAGTGACATCTGATACTAGATCGTAATACGGAATACATAGTATATTATGCCTGATATAGATTATATATTCTTCATTGAATATTCTGGAGAATTGGGTAGGCACGGTGCTTTGCTAGAAGCCAACCATGTCTTGTAAATCGGTAAGAACATGGTATAGGGTATGCACGTGTCGGATAGTCCGACAACAGTATTTACTGCCAACATATCCAGGGATCTCTTGAGTCGCTTCCCAAAGATTCACCGATGACATTTGACTCGAACAGAATTAATCTAGGATTAATTATAAAAGAGAGAAAATTAATCTGGGATTAATTACAACAAGGCACTATTACTTAATTAAATTAGATTTAATTAAGTCGCAACGGAAAAATTCGTTGAATCGGATTAAACGAATCCGAGCCCAAAGTGTGTTGCGTTACCCAATCAAATTTTGAATTTAAAGTGGGACCCATTTCACTTACATCACTAGTCACTTTTTGGTGATGGAAGTCAAATCATCTTTTTGGTGATGGAAGTGGTTGAGAGCATTAAATGAATTTTTTCTCTCAACACACTTGTTTTGGTTTTTAGAAAACCATATGCACAACTTTTGTAAGTTGACTTTGGTATTAGGTTTTTGAAATCAAAAATATCAAAAACACAACTCTCTCTTCTCTCCTTTCCTTGGCTGTGAACTTCATTCTCTTCTCCATTGATTTTTGCTTCAAAATTTCAAGCTTGCTAGCACATTTGGAGTTAAAGAAGGTGATATGGAAAATCACCCTTGGGTTGGATTCACTCAAAGAAGGCTTGGAGCTTCCAACAAACATACAAAAAATTTGAAATCCACATCCGATCAATGTAAGTTTTTCCGCAACTCTCTTGATCATTCACACACTAAATCACGTAATAGAGACCTTAGGCATGTCTAGGACACTAACAGGTAGATCCTTATTCCCAGAATAAAGGATGCTTCTCCCAGATCTTTCTGTTAGTGTTCCTAGAAAATGCCAAGATCGTCTAAGAGTGATTCGTGTGTGAATTAATCAAAGGGAGTTGCGGAATACTCACATTGATCGGTTGAAGTTCAAAACTTTTTCATGGATGTTGAAGCTTCCAAGCCTTCTTTGAGTGTTTCCAACACATTAGTGAGTTTCCCTATCACCTTGATTCACTCCTTTATGTGCTAGCAAGAATAAAAAAGAAAGAAAAAATTACCCTTAAAGAGTAGCAAAGAATCGGCCAAGGAGAGGAGGAAGAGAGAAAAATGTGTTTGCTGTGAATAGTAACTCTATCTACTTCCAAAGTTGACAAAATTAATATATACTAAAGTTGAGTGTTGTAATTGACTTGAGTGTGCAAAAAGCAATCTAAGCTTTTCTCAACCAAATAACAACTTCCATCACTTGTGTAGACATTTGATGTAAGTTGGTGGGCCCCACTTTAAATTCAAAATTTAAGTCAGACAATCCAACACGCAACTTTGCTTGGGCCCGGGTTCATTTAATTCCGAACTAAAAGAATTTACCGTTGCGATATAATTAAATCTAATTTAATTAAATAATTATGTCTTGTAGAATTATTACGAAAGTCGCTTACGAATTAATTCTAAATTAATTCGTTCGCTTGAATTAAAATCCAATTTTAATTCCGCGTTGAAATCTAATTTCAATTAATATATCCGATATATTATTTTAGCCCAAATAAATAAATTAAATAGAAAAATACAATTTAACTATTAAATTTATTTTACCGATTAATTCCAAATTAATCGCGTTCTCTCTTCTAGTCGAATTAATCCCAGATTAATTCTTGACGCAATTAATCCCAGATTAATTCTTTCTCTGATAATTAATCCCAGATTAATTCTTACCGTAATTAATCCCAGATTAATTTTCTCTCTCATAATTAATCCCAGATTAATTCTGTTCTAGTCAAATCTCAACGGTGAATATTCAGGAAGCGTCCCAAGAGATCCCTAGATATGTTGTTAGTAAATACGGTCATCGGAATTTCCGAACACATGCGTACCCAGTACCACGTTCTTACCGATTTACAAGACATGGTTGGCTTCTAGCAAAGCATCGTGCCTTCCCAATTCTCTAGAAATAATCTTCTACGAAATACAAGATCTTTGTCAGGCGTAGTATACATAGTATTGCGTATTACGATCGCGTATCGATATCACATGCTAGGCCTAGGGCTGAAATTGTGTCTGCCCCGTTGAAGTATGTATCAGATCTCTGGTAACTAGTCTCTATAATCGGATAATCATGACCTAGTCATATTATCCCGATGACTACAGTACTTAAGAGTACTAGTTCTGTATCATGTGTGATCATCATCTCCATATGACTGAAGTGATACTTCCATCTTGACATCACACCCTATACACTATGATTCTCAGTAAACCCAGAAGAGGCGTACACAGAACTTGTTAAAGCCCCGGACGACCAAAACCAAAGTATACTGATTGTCGCAAGTATTAGCGATGCAAGTCTCGGGTTAAGACCAAATACACCTACCCTGATTCGGATTCCCATAGACACATAGTCATACTACCAATGGGATTCCGAAGGGTCTATCCAGAGCGAAGCTGTTTCCGTACCATTAGTAAACAGAACCTCCTATTACACTTGCATGAGTATCCAATACCCAAATATATGAGAACTATGCCGTTACGCTTCCATAATACGCACAAGTGTAATACTAGCCTATTCCGCATTATCGATGTCCAGTCTCGATAATACTACGACTAGGGATATTTAATGATTAAACCTTACGTGTATGAATACTGTCTCATATCTTATTAATCCGGTACTAATAATATGGACTTTTATCATTTATATATCCCGGTAATCCAATTACAAATGATAAAAGAGCAATTTCCTTTGTCACATAGTTAATTTGTACAACAACACCATGTTCTGTACAAATAGTGATGTTATGGGTCATAATTGTCCAACAATCTCCCACTTGACCTATAGTCATTCACTCAAGTGTCCTACACCTGAACTATATACGGGTCGCTCAAACTTCTGTTGAGAAACATCTTTCATCAGCGTATTTGCAATGTTATCATTTGATGCATTTTATTCGATCATCACATCGCCTCGATGTATGATCTGACGAATCAGATGAAATAGTCAAAGTATATACTTGGATCATTGATGAGACCGCGGTTCCTTAGCCTGTACTGTAGCCCAGCTCAGCTGCTAACAGAACTACACCTAATCCAATTAGGATTATATAGATCCAAAATGCTTCTTTTGCTGCCTCAGCTGCATCAATGTTTCGCTTTTGTTGTTTAATCGGCAACAGTATCTTGGTTGGAAAATTTCCAGCTCACTGTTCCGTTATTCAAACTAAATATGTACCCTTATAGCGACTTAAAGTCGTCTTTGTTGGTTTGGAAAGTTGCAGCGGTGAACCTAGTCACCTCAAGTTCTCTTTTCCCCATATTCCAAGAAAACATCCTTAGTTCGTCCAAGATACTCAAGGATGTTCTTTACATCAATCCAGTGACCATCACCTGTATTGGCCTTATAGCGTCTACATATGCTCAAAGCATATGAGACATCAGGTCACATACATTTCAAAAACGTACGAGTTCTGGGAGGGTTGTCAACAACTTTCTAGATCTATCCCAGTAGATCTTTATTCATAAAATAAAGCCTGCTTCTCCCAGGTATTTCATGGAGAATTTTAATGAAAGCCAAGCTTTCACCGATTATATTATGGGAATGTTATTGCTAAAAAGCAATACATCATCAACTTATAGGAGATTCATTGTAAGTGCGCTCCCACTAACCTTCTTATATACACAAGAATCATATTCATTTTGAATGAAATCATATACCGTTATGATCTTATCAAAATGTTGGTTCCAAGAATTCTATGATTGCTTCAATCCATAAATAGATCTATTTAACTTGCAAACCTTGTTTGCATGTTTTGGCACGACAAAACCGTCAGGATGTTGCATAAAACATCCTCCAAAAGGTTTCTGTTAAGGAAAGTGATTTTGACGTCTATCTGCCATATTTCATAAACAAAATATGCAGCATTTGCAAGCATTATCCGAATGGATTTAATCATGGCAACGGGTAAAATGTGTCGTCGTAATCGACACCATGTTGATGACGATACCCTTTCACTACAAGCCTAGCTTTGTACGTTTATATGTTGCCATCCATATTTGTCTTCACCATGAAGACCCATCTGTTACCAATCGGCACAATGCCTTCTGGTATATCAACCAGTGTCCAAACATGGTTGGTATACATGGAATCCATTTCGGACTTCATGGCACTTTGCCATATAGCGAAGTCGATACCTCGTATCACTTCTTCATATGTAGTCAGTTCAGTAGCCTCAATAAGGCTAATGTCTACAAGAGGTGAGATCAGAAACCCATACCTCTTAGGTTATTTTCTGACTCTCTCCGACCTACGCGGTTCTTGTGTATTTGAATATTATTGGTACAGTTTCATCCCTGATGAACTGTTGGTGTTCCGTGAGGACTCGGTGCATGGAGTAGTATTACTCCGATTTTCATCGAGTTTTACTTTCCTTCCACTTATCACTGCATATAGGAATTCCTCTTAGGAAAGCCGCATGGAGAGCAACAATTACATTGTTCTCTTGTGAGTTGTATAAGTACTATACTTTGGTTTCCCTAGGATAACCTACAAATAGGCACTTATCCGATTTGGGTTCTAGTTTGGTATCATCCAAACGTTTAGAGTATGCCCACCATTCCCAAATCTTCAGGAATGAGAAACCCGATTTCTTTCTTGTTCATATCTAATATGAAGTCTGTCTAACAGATTTTCATGGAACCTTATTCAAAATAAGTATTGCACTATTTAATGCGTATCCTCAGAAGGAAATTGGTAGCTCAGAGCGACTTATCATTAACCTTACTATGTCCAACAAAGTTCGGTTTCTCTGTTTGGACACACCGTCAAATTGAGGTGTCCCGGGAGGAGTCCACTGTGAAAGAATACCATACTCTTTCATGTAATCGAGAAACTTATTGCTCAAGTATTTTCCACCACGGTCCAACCGTAATGTTTTAATACTTTAGCCGGTCTGTCTTTCTACTTCGTGTCGAAACTCATTGATTATATCAAAAGTTTCCGAATTGTGTTTCAGAAGATACACATAACCATAACGCGATGCAACATCCGTAAAGGTTACAAAGTATTTATATCCACCTCTAGCCTAGCTAGACATGGGCCCACTTACGTCACTATGAATGAGGGCTAACAGATCGGTGGCTCTTGCACTTTTACCAAGTAAAAGGTTTTTAGGCACTTTGCCTAATAAACTAGATTCGTAGACATAATTTGATTTAGAATCAAATCCATCCTAGTATCCACTCTTCGAAATTGTGGATATACGAGTCTTGTTAATGTGTCCCAGACAACAATGCCACTTTTAACTCTCAACAGATTTATTCAGTTTGAGCTTTTGTTTGTCATGTTATATGTTTGAGATTCATTTATATTCAAAATATAAATATTATTATTTACATCTAATGTGTATATCTCAATATCTTCTTTATAAACAAAAACCTCGTGTTCTGGAACATAAAGGTATACCCGCAACGGGTTAAACTAGATATAGAGATAATGTTTCTAGTCAAACTAGGTACATTATAACAGTTTCCTAATTTATGTACATGCCCAAAGGGCAGTTCCAAAACTTTGGTTTCTATGGCCAAAACAACGACTCATGTCCTGTTTCAGACTCATAGGTCGATCTCATCTGAAGCCAGTATCCTGCTCATCAGCAGATCCCACACATCAGTACATATGTATGTACCACATCCAGTATTAAAATCCAATTTTAAAAATAGTAGTGGATGTGTTATAACAAACATACTTGAAGTCGGAGCCTTGCTCGCCTTCAATTCCTTCATGCCTGCCTTGTCCAAATGGCAGTCACGCTTCCAATGACCCCGTTTGCCACAATTTAGGCAGACATATTGGGATATGTCCTTTGTCTTCCCAGAAGACTGTGATGATTTTGCATTTGCCCTTATTTTCACACCCCCAGAAGCCTTCGGTCAAGCCTTGGCCTTCTGGGATGTCGAAGTAAGATGCGTCTTGTGCTTCTTGCCCTTTTAGAAGCTCTAGCTCTGATTCATTGACCATAGCCATTAACTCTCCAAGAATTTTCTCTTGGTTCAAGATGAACCCGCCCTAGTTATCGGGCAGAGACTATAAGATCAAATCTATAGAAGTCTCGACCTCGTAGGTAATGCCCAGCTAACCTAGCTGTTTGATGTCAGCAATCATCTGCGATATCTAGTGCTCGACAGATGTACCCTCTGACATGCGCGAGCGAAAGAGCTTCTTTTGTACTTTTAAGATCTAAGGTTAGATCTATAAATATCCTTTAATTTCATCATCATGGTTTAAGGATCTAATCCTTAGTTCTGACGACGAAATTTAGGAGTCTTTGCGGCAAACATAACAGATTGAGCACTAAAGTTATCATCACGATGAGTCTTCTAAAGCTTATGCTCTACTATTTGCTCAACTCCGGGCTTAGGCCCGAGAGGTTTCTCTATTATATAGTGTAACTTCTTGGCTTCCAGGACTATCTTGAGATTCATTTCCCAATCTAGAAAATTATGATGCCGTTAAAGACATTTATCACCTAGGATTATGTCCTTTGACGCTGATATTTCTAGTTATATTGATTGTTATAGTCCAACTATCCAATCAATGATTTCGGGTACAATCAAATGTAATGATTACTATAGTCTAACTATATAACCAACTATAAATGATCGGTTAAATTCAAATGTATTGATTACTATAATCCAATTATATAACCAACTATAAATGAAGTAGCTTGAATACAGTCCAATTGTTCAATTAAAACAATAATTGAATATTAGTCCAACTAATATATTTAAAATAATTAATGACTAAAAATGAAATGAGCGCGTATTGGCAAGTATTTAAACGAAATTGCAAATTTAATACTTGCCTCCCACTATTTTTCGGCGAGCCTCTAACCCTCTGTGGAGTACTCGGGAAACCTAGTTTCCTAGTGGGCTAGGATCCTATTAAATAACACACAACCTTGACTTTGGCCAACAAGTTATATGAAACTTAACTAGGTAGATCTCTAAGATCAATTGGATCTCATCCAATTCCTAGATCCAGTAGGTGGACCTCCAAGTCCGAAACATATATCCAATATATGCTAATATATCCAATATATTCCCTAACATTTTTCCTCTGAATCAACTAAGCCTTGGCTTTGGCTCAACAAGCTTAATGAAACCAGTTAAGCGTGACCCATTAACAGTGGGAAAGCTTTGTAATCGAGGTCGATGAACAAGAAGTAACCTTGACTTTGGCCAACAAATCACAACTTACCCAAGACGTACGATATGGAAGAAAGCTTTCGTGATTCAAACACATCCGCGATGGACAAAGGTCTTGACTTTGGCCAACAAACCAATGCCAATCTTGGATCTTGAGAGAGAATCACTCAATGGAAGGAAAAACACTTAATATAAAATGAGGGTTTTTGTCGCGATTTGGCAACCAATTTATTATCTTTAATTAGGTCTGATCATACACCCTTAACCATGCATTCTAAAAGCATAATAAGGCGTGAATAAAATAATAATGATATTTGGATGGATATATAACAAACTTTGTTCCTAGAATAAATCTCTCAATTTCATCTCTCCCGCTAGCACTATTCATACTTCTACCCAATTACATAATACTTCTAAAGAAACCTCATTTACATTGAGGGGAATTGGTGAGAAGAGAAATAAAATGAGATAAGGAGATAATAGGCTGGACACGCAGGTCCAATTTAAATAAATTCTAAATTTATTACAATAATTTCCAAAATTGCCCTCATCCTTCTAATATCCATCCGATATACATTATTCATACAATACATCCAAGTATTCACACAAAGCATGTTATCAATCAATCTAATCCAATTAATTAATCTTTGATTAATGACCATCCAATGTTCAAACAACGATTTGATTTGCGGGAGTCAAACTCTTTTAAGAATAAATACTCAAAGTAAGTATTCTTGAATTATATCGAACTACAGTTTTAAATCCAATTTAATTATATTCAATACTAATTCATATTTAATTCCAAATTAAATAATTACACTTTTAAAAGTGCCTTTTAGACTTGGATTCTAAATCCAATCTACATGGGTCTTAAAGGCCTAATTAGTATCCAATACGATTCAATTAAAGTCCAATGGGCTTTCAATTAATTCTATAGGCATGGGCTTTGGCCAATGATGAGTGATAAATCTATCACTATTTCCCACTCATTTAACCTAATATTTTGTATAGTTTCTTGAGCTTTGTGAATATTTTGATGTGTTTTGTGTTATTTTGTAGATAAATAAAATTTCAGGACATTCTGGAGGTGATTTGGAGCAAAACAGTGAAAATTGGGAAAATGGACATTTTGGTAATTTGTCCGCGTCGCGACGCCAAGACTCTGCGTGTCACGACGCCTAAAGTGCGCCGGCCATGCTAATGTGCGCCGGGTCAACGGGTCAGAATCTGAGAAAAGTTTGACTTTGCTAACGTGCGTCGTGACACCTGTCATCATCACAGAAGATCTGCTAAAATGCGCCGTGTGCCACGTGTCGAAATCTCATTGGACAAAAGCAAGCGCGTGCCACGTGTTGAATTTTCATTGGACCGAATCACCGAAAAATCACATGCTGCCACGTGTTAATCTCTCATTGGACCAATCCTAAACGCGTGCCACGTGTCAGATGTTCATTAGACCGAAAGCTCAGCCAATCACCGTCTGCCACGTGTCGTCTTCTCATTGCACCACCTTTACCGTGTGACACGTGTCATCACCAGATTCTGCCGACAGAACACGCGTGGTCAACCCGCGTGGACCAAAGTCAACAGATCCAGCGTCGTGACGCTGAAGCCCTTGGCGTCGCGACGCTGGCCCCAAAAATTGTCTATAAATTGAGCTCGAGATTTCAGTTTTAGTGGCACCATTCTCTCTCATTTCTTTGATGTAAATAGGGAGTTTCTCTCTCTAATTTCTTTTAATTTAAGTTTTGTAATTAATTTTTAATTACATTCTGTAATAGTAATTACTTTTTGTAATAGTAATAGTAATTTATCTTGTTTTTACTGTTTCAGTTTTACTATTCAACCATGATGAGGTAGCTTCTCCTTGCTAAGGTGAAAGGTAATTCTTTTACTGTTACTATTTAGATTAATCTCCCTTAAATATAATATATTTACTATTTAAAATTTGACTTAATAAGGATACCGCCATATTGGTCGGTTGGCTATTAAATTTAAATTGGTTTAAAACCTGACTAATCAATGATACCGCCTATATGGCTGGTTGATAATTAAATTTTCTTACCGCCTATATGGCAGGTTCATGGACAAATCATACCGCCTTTATGGCTGGTCGGACTTAATTTGAATTAATCAGGTTACCGCCTATATGGCTGGTTGGTAATATTATCACAAGTTTATATATTATTTTATGAGAGATATCTAAAATAGTAAATAGTAAAAGTAATTCATTTTACCTTAGCATTTTTTTATTGTTATTTATTTTCAGTATTTACTTTACCGCATTTACTATTTCGCATTTTTACTTTATGGCTTTTACTTTTAAGTTTTTACTAGCCCTAGCAATGTGTCATAACTAAGTTAGTTATCTAGGGTTGTGATGAATTTCAATATCACTGGTTTAAAGGGTTAGATTATAGTTTGGGTAATATAAATATTTATTTATTGAGTCTTAATCTTAATGCTTTTTATTAACTGGCCATTAATAAAATTGATTAGGTAAACTTAAAATGAACTAGACATAGGGATTTTAAGTTTGAGACCTTAGACTCAATAGCCCACGATCTTCCTTGAGGATAGATAACCCTAGCCATGTGTCATAACTAAGTTAGTTATCTAGGGTTGTGATGAATTCAATATCACTGGTTTATAAGGGTTAGATTATAGTTTGGGTAATATAAAGATTTATTTATTGAGTCTTAATCTTAATGCTTTTTATTAACTGGCCATTAATAAAATTGATTAGGTAAACTTAAAATGAACTAGACATATAGATTTTAAGTTTGAGACCTTAGACTCAATAGCCCACGATCTTCCTTGAGGATAGATAACCCTTTAATAGATTTCCTTACAGGATAGACATATACCTGTCGGGCGGGGGTAGCCATAATTGGAACTTAAACTTAATGAATCTAGATAATTTGGTTGACATAGACATATGGTTCAATTGGGTTAAACTGGGTATTTGTGTCTGACCATCGACAGAGGCTTTCACATAATTTAGTGTTCCAGGTTAATAAATCAATATATTACCCAGCTATAGGATAACCACTTCATCTTTAAATAATATTGAAAAGATTCACAACCCTAGATAGTTTTTAATATTGAATTTTCTTAAAACTTACTTTCGAAAAATTTTATTTACTTGTCTTTAAATTTAGAATCGTCGCCATTTCAAATCAATCAAACAACCTGTTAGATACTAGTAATCATTTGACCTCATAAAATTAATAGCTTAGGTATTAACTCCTCGTGGGATCGATACTTTTTATACTACTTGAACGATACGTGCGCTTGCGTTATACGTGTGTGTTTACGCCGATCAGCCAACATGGAGGTATTCAAAAAGCTGCATATCAACATTCCATTTGCAGAAGCCTTGGAAGAAATGCCCAGCTATGTCAAATTCATGAAAGATATTCTTTCACGAAAACGGAGATTGGGAGACTACGAAACAGTAGCATTAACGGAAGAATGCATCGCCATTATTCAGAGGAAACTTCCCCGAAGTTGAAAGATCCTGGCAGTTTCACAGTTCCATACACCATTGGAGAACATTACTCGGTAAGGCTTTATGTGATTTAGGAGCCAGTGTTAACTTGATGCCTTTTTCTATTTACAGGAAACTACAGATTGGAGAAGCAATGCCTACCTCAGTTTCATTGCAACTTGCGGACTGAACACTTGCATTTCCAAGAGGTGTTGTTGAAGATGTGCTGGTGAAATTAGACAAACTAATTCTCCCAGCAGATTTCATCATCCTTGACATGGAAGAAGACAAAGAAATACCTATCATTCTTGGGAGACCATTCCTGGCTACAGGTAAAACTGTGATTGATGTGCAAAAAGGAGAACTAACCATGAAAGTGCAGGACCAAGAAGTGACCTTTAATGTTTTCAAAGCCATGAAATTCTCGAGTGATGAAAAGGAAGAAGAATGCTTCAGAGTTGATGTTGTTGAAAGTATCGTTCAAAATACTGAGCCAAATCCCACAGATACACTTGAAGCTTGCATCACCAACATGACTGACAGTGAGCTAGATGCTGAAATCCTGGAATGTATCAACTACCTTGACAAACCATTCCGATTCAAAGCGACACCACAAGTTGAAAGCTTGGAACTGCCCAAGAAAGATCGAATCAAGCCTTTGATTGAAGAACCACCACAGCTGGAGCTGAAGTTACTTCCGAGCCATCTCAGGTATGCATTTCTTGGAAACACTTCTGAATTACCTGTTATTATTTCTTCTTCACTAACATTGGAGCAGGAAGAAAAGCTACTGAGAGTATTACGAGAACACAAAAGAGCCATTGGCTGGACTATAGCAGACATTCGAGGCATTAGTCCATCATTTTGTATGCACAAGATTCTGATGAACGATGAGTACAAACCCACAGTGGAGCATCAACGGAGACTTAATCCAATCATGAAGGAAGTCGTGAAGAAAGAAATAATCAAATGGTTGGATGCTGGCATCATTTACCCAATTTCAGATAGTAGTTGGGTGAGTCCTATGCAGTGTGTACGAAAGAAAGGAGGACTACTGTGGTTACCAATGAGAAGAATGAGCTAATTCCAAAAAGAATGGTGACTGGATGGAGAGTATGCATGGATTACAGGAAGTTGAACAAAGCCACGAGAAATGACCATTTTCCGCTACCATTTATTGACCAGATGTTAGACAGACTGGCAGGACATGAGTTCTATTGCTTTCTGGACGGATATTCAGGGTACAATCAGATTGCCATCGCCCCAGAAGATCAGGAGAAAACCACATTTACATGTCCCTATGGTACTTTGCTTTCCGCAGGATGCCATTTGGATTATGTAATGCCCCCGCCACTTTTCAGCGTTGCATGATGGCCATATTCTCAGACATGCTAGAGCAGAGTATGAAGGTTTTCATGGATGACTTTTCTGTATTTGGAGATTCTTTTGATCATTGTTTGCAAAATTTGGAACATGTGTTACAAAGGTGCGAAGATACAAACTTGGTGCTCAATTGGGAGAAATGTCATTTCATGGTACATGAGGCATTGTTCTTGGACACCGGATCTCACAAAAGGGGATTGAGGTAGACAAAGCAAAGATAGAGACAATTGAAAAACTACCTCCACCAACATCTGTCAAAGGGATTCGGAGCTTTCTCGGACATGCAGGTTTTTACAGGAGATTTATCAAAGATTTTTCCAAGATTGCAAAACCTCTTTGCAATCTTCTGGAGAAGGATGTGCCTTTCAACTTCACCAAAGAATGCCAGGAAGCTTTTGAGATCTTAAAACAGAAGCTGATTTCTCCCCCCCTCATTGTAGCACCAGACTGGACCCTTCCATTTGAAGTGATGTGCGATGCTAGTGATTTTTCTGTAGGTGCAGTTTTGGGACAACGCAAAGCAAAGATTTTCCACACCATTTACTACTCCAGATTGATCTGTTGGATACTTCTTCTGCAAGAATTCGACATGGAGATCAGAGACAGGAAAGGAACAGAGAATCAGGTGGTAGATCATCTATCGAGGCTCGAGAATGGAGAAACAGCTGACAAAGATCTGTCAATCAAAGAAACTTTTCCAGATGAGCAGCTGTTTGCCATGAAACAACAGGAAGTCCCTTGGTATGCTGACTATGTCAACTACATTGTGTCAGGAAAATGGCCGTTGGAATGGACAACTCAGCAACGGAAAAAGTTCTTCAAAGAAGTCAAGCACTATGTCTGGGATGAACCGTACCTGTTCAAACGCTGTGCTGATCAATTATTGAGACGGTGTGTTCCACATGAGGAAATCAACAGTGTTTTGCAGCACTGTCATTCATCACCATATGGCGGACACTTCAGCGGAAATAAAACTGCAGTAAAAGTTCTTCAATCAGGTTTGTTCTGGCCCACTCTTTTTAAAGATGCTTATCTTTTTGCTTTTCAATGTGATAGGTGCCAGAGAACAGGGAATATTTCGAGGAGAAATGAAGGACCGTTGCAAAACATTCTAGAAGTGGAAATATTCGATGTGTGGGGTATTGATATCATGGGACCCTTTGTTCCATCATTCGGAAACCTGTACATCCTGGTTGCTGTAGACTACGTCTCCAAATGGGTCGAAGCAATTGCACTGCCATCCAATGATTCAAAAGTGGTGATCAAATTCCTTAAAAAGAACATTTTCACTCGATTCGGAACACCTCGTGCAATCATCAGCGATGGTGGCTCACATTTCTGCAACATATATTTCGATGCACTCCTATCCAAATACAGAGTTACTCACAAGGTTGCCACAGCTTACCATCCACAGTCAAATGGACAGGTTGAGGTTTCAAACAGGGAAATCAAAAGAATCCTAGAAAGAACCGTTGGATCAACAAGGAGGGACTGGTCAACAAAACTAGATGATGCATTATGGGCCTACAGGACAGCTTACAAAACACCTATTGGTATGTCTCCATATCGATTGGTGTTTGGGAAAGTGTGCCATCTGCCAGTTGAGCTTGAGCACAAGGCGTACTGGGCACTGAAGAAGTTGAATTTTGATTCACAAGCTGCAGGAGAGAAAAGACTTCACCAACTCAACGAATTGGAGGAATTTCGCCTACAGGCTTATGAGAATGCCAAATTGTACAAGGAAAAGACCAAAAAATGGCATGACCGAAAAATAGTTCACAGACAGTTGGAACCAAGGCAGCAGGTGTTGTTATACAACTCAATGTTGAAACTTTTTCTTGGAAAGTTGAAATCTAGGTGGTCAGGTCCATTTGTGATCACTCAGGTTTTACCTTATGGAGCTGTTGAGTTACTGGATCCCAATACCAACAACACATTCAAGGTTAACAGTCAGCGTGTCAAACATTACTGGGGAGAATCATTTGAGCGACAAAAAGAAAGTGTCACACTTTTAGATCCAGCTTAACGTTCGAGAAGTCAAGTCTAAACATAGCGCTCGCAGGGAGGCAACCCATGCAATTTGTGTATATATTGTGATTTGGTGTGATTTAATTTTATGTGTTTAGTTTTTGCAGATTAAGTCATTTCAAGATGGAAGAAGCTCTCGCAAATCTTCACAAGCAATTTCATTCTCTCCCTCAAAAATCTCTGATGAAAGTCTACAAAGCTCGCTTGGAACGGATGAGGTTACTAACAATTCACGGTGTTCCTAATGATATTCGTTGGGTAATTGAAGCACGGGTCCGATTGGCAGGTGAGTCTTCTGACTCTTTTATTTCACATCTGTCTGGTTTTGGAAGAAGCACCTATGCAAAGAAACATAGAGCTAAGCAAATGAGTGTTTGTTACAAATGTGCACGATGGAATTGCAATACTCGTTGTCGTTCTTTAGGAATGGTGTCTGATAATCGCGAAGACAAAATTAAATTCATTAGGGATGGCTTGAGTAAGGAGTCTTTAGATGATATATCTTCAACTCTTGAGACGCATCCCAGTTGATATGTTCACATAGCCTTTCGCAAATTACATACACAATTTCAAAAAGAAAGACAACAGTAAGTCTCAGGAATCTGACTCAAAAAGACCCTGTTTGCCAATTTATAAGAAAATTGGATGGGAAGCTTATCCCTGACGCATAGACGTCAACCAAGCCGCTAATTTTCTTGTAAATATTTATCTCTTAGTCTTTTCCTAATAATTGTAATGTGTTTTGTTGTTTTCTTTTATTTTTCCCGACAGGATCCAGACCTTTTTGACTATCACGATTTGTTAACTAATAATTATCATTTGGCAGGTACTAGTGCTATTATTTTACTCACCCTTTTCAGGTATTATAAATTCAACTCATCATTGCACTTTTGAAGACATCCAGAGTAAAACATGGAAGCCACTTCAAGAAGACGAGTTGAAAACATCTGTGTGTTCTGCGGTAGTAGTGTTGGTACTAAGCCACAATACGTAGAAGGAGCACAAGAATTGGGTCGAGTCTTAGCTGCAAGGAATATGCACTTAATATATGGCGGAGGAAATCTTGGACTTATGGGGATCGTTTCAAAGGCCGTACAGGAAGGAGGCAGTCACGTTTTGGGAATCATCCAAAACCCTTGGCAGAGGCAAATCTTATTGAACCATCAAACGGAGAGGAACTGATCGTGCCAGGTATGTCTGAACGTTTGGTAGAAATGATTAACCGTGCTGATGCTTTTATGCTTTGCCAGGTGGCTTGGGTACATTGGAGGAAATATTTATAGTATTATCTTGGGCGAACCTGAACATACACCAGAAACCAATTGGATTGCTCAACGTTGATGGATTTTATGATTTTCTTAGTGTGTTTTTTGACGATGCTCGGAGAAATGGGTTCGTGTCAAAACTTTGAAAGAACTCCTCTTTACTGCCAGAACTGCTCCGGATCTAATAGACCAACTCATAGCCTATGAACCACGAGTTGACCCTATTCTTTCAAAGATAAATTGGTCTTAGGACGATCGTGGTAAGAGGCGTAGGATTAATCTGGATCTTAACCTTTAATTTCCTGTAGATTTCAGCTAACCAGGTACGACATTCTTAACTCTCCTTTTACTGTTTAAGACATTGGGGACAATGTCTCATTTAGGTTTGGGGGAGAGAATTAGTTGATCAGTACCTTATTTTTAGTTTGTGTGTTATTTTTATTTTAGTCCAAAATTTTCGAAAAATACAAAAAAAAAATTGGAAAATTTTCAAAAATTACAAAAATATTTTGCATTTTTATTTGACTAAAAAGGTGAAATTGGTAAGAGATAGCTGAGTAAGGAGTTTCCACTCCTGAGACGTATCTCAAACCTATTTCGAAACAAGTTAATTTTTGTTTATTTCATTTTGAATTATTGAATTTGTGAATTCTCCTTAAAACGGACTAAAATGGATCTTCATATGCTCAGTTGACAGATATTATCAACATATATAGTAACATACGGACATGAGCTAAAATTGAAAAGTTTGTAATATTCAGTGCTCTAGTTTAATTGGAGGAAACATCTCAAAAAGCAATGGAGTAAAAAAAAAAACACACGTCTGAGATCCGAGTTATTAAGTTTGTAAGGGTGTTTTAACACCTAGTGCCATAAAGTCAACTGGTTTGGGAGTCACTGGCCCAAAGCTCGTTACATGGATCGAAGATGCTGCAAAAATATATATATATGAAGTCTGAGTAATTAAGTCCGTAGGGGTGTCTTAACATCTGGTGCCCTAAAGCCAACTGGTTTGGGAGTCACCGACCCAACACTCGCTACATAGACGGAAGGTATTGTATATAAATAAAACAAATAGTGAAAAATCAAAGAAAAAAATCAGAAAAATCATTCCATTGCTACAAAAAGGTGTGAAATCTGATAGAACTTTAGGACAAAAATATTACTCTCTTATCAACTGCATTTATGACTGTTGTGGGTAAAAAATGAGTTGATTAATATTTTGTTGGCTGTGTATATGGAGAATGGTAAATATAATCGGAGAATTTACTTATTCGGTAATTTAGAAAGAAACAAAACAACTAATAACTTGGAGTAGAAATTTCACCTGATTAGTCACTAACTTCTTTATTCTCTTTTCGCTTGTCTTTTTGCTTGTCTTTTTGCTTTTGTGTGCATTAGTTTTACTACCTTTTTACTTTTGTAAAATGTTTGTGGGTATCATTGCTGTAAACCCTCACGAGACTACAACTCGTCCACTAGGGACACCTAGGGGTTTAAAGCTTGTTACATACGCTAAATGCAATCGTGATCCCTACGAAAGTGGCTTAGTTAAATTTTATTATGTTATTTTATTCTATGTTTTGCTCGAGGATTAGCAAAATGATAGGTTTGGGGGTGTGATGAGTGATAAATCTATCACTATTTCCCACTCATTTAACATAATATTTTGTATAGTTTCTTGAGCTTTGTGAATATTTTGATGTGTTTTGTGTTATTTTGTAGATAAAAAAAATTTCAGGACATTCTGGAGGTGATTTGGAGCAAAACAGTGAAAATTGGGAAAAAGGGCATTTTGGTAATTTGTCCGCGTCGCGACGCCAAGACTCTGCGCGTCGCAACGCCTAAAGTGCACCGGCCATGCTAATGTGCGCCGGGTCAACGGGTCAGAATTTGAGAAAATTTTGACTTTGCTAACGTGCGCCGTGACACCTGTCATCATCACAGAAGATCTGCTAAAATGCGCTGTGTGCCACGTGTCGAAATCTCATTGGACCAAAGCAAGCGCGTGCCACGTGTCGAGTTTTCATTGGATCGAATCACCGCGAATCACATGCTGCCACGTGTTAATCTCTCATTGGACCAATCCTAAACGCGTGCCACGTGTCAGATGTTCATTAGACCGAAAGCTCAACCAATCACCGTGTGCCACGTGTCGTCTTCTCACTGCACCACCTTTACCGCGTGACACGTGTCATCACCAGATTCTACCGACAGAACACGCGTGGTCAACCCGCGTGGACCAAAGTCAACAGATCCAGCGTCGCGACGCTGAAGCCCTTGGCGTCGCGACGCTGGCCCCAAAAATTGTCTATAAATTGAGCTCGAGATTTCAGTTTTAGTGGCACCATTCTCTCTCATTTCTTTGATGTAAATAGGGAGTTTCTCTCTCTAATTTCTTTTAATTTAAGTTTTGTAATTAATTTTTAATTACATTCTATAATAGTAATTACTTTTTGTAATAGTAATAGTAATTTATCTTGTTTTTACTGTTTCAGTTTTACTATTCAACCATGATGAGGTAACTTCTCCTTGCTAAGGTGAAAGGTAATTCTTTTACTGTTACTATTTAGAGTAATCTCCCTTAAATATAATATATTTACTATTTAAAATTTGACTTAATAAGGATACCGCCATATTGGTCGGTTGGCTATTAAATTTAAATTGGTTTAAACCTGACTAATCAAGGATACCGCCTATATGACTGGTGATAATTAAATTTTCTTACCGCCTATATGGTAGGTTCATGGACAAATCATACCGCCTTTATGGCTGGTCGAACTTAATTTGAATTAATCAGGTTACCGCCTATATGGCTGGTTGGTAATATTATCACAAGTTTATATATTATTTTATTGGAGATATCTAAAATAGTAAATATTAAAAGTAATTCATTTTACCTTAGCATTTTATTTTATTGTTTTTTACTTTACCGCATTTACTATTTCGCATTTTTACTTTATGGCTTTTACTTTTAAGTTTTTACTAGCCCTAGCCATGTGTCATAACTAAGTTAGTTATCTAGGGTTGTGATGAATTTCAATATCACTGGTTTATAAGGGTTAGATTATAGTTTGGGTAATATAAAGATTTATTTATTGAGTCTTAATCTTAATGCTTTTTATTAACTGGCCATTAATAAAATTGATTAGGTAAACTTAAAATGAACTAGACATATAGATTTTAAGTTTGAGACCTTAGACTCAATAGCCCACGATCTTCCTTGAGGATAGATAACCCTTTAATAGATTTCCTTACAGGATAGACATATACCTGTCGGGCGGGGGTAGCCATAATTGGAACTTAAACTTAATGAATCTAGATAATTTGGTTGACATAGACATATGGTTCAATTGGGTTAAACTGGGTATTTGTGTCTGACCATCGACAGAGGCTTTCACATAATTTAGTGTTCCAGGTTAATAAATCAATATATTACCCAGCTATAGGATAACCACTTCATCTTTAAATAATATGAAAAGATTCACAACCCTAGATAGTTTTTAATATTGAATTTTCTTAAAACTTACTTTCGAAAAATTTTATTTACTTGTCTTTAATTTAGAATCGTCGCCATTTCAAATCAATCAAACAACCTGTTAGATACTAGTAATCATTTGACCTCATAAAATTAATAGCTTAGGTATTAAGTCCTCGTGGGATCGATACTTTTTATACTACTTGAACGATACGTGCGCTTGCGTTATACGTGTGTGTTTACGCTGATCAGCCAACATGGATCGAACCCAAGATGCCAAGGCCCAATAAGGAATCCCCCTTATGCCATAAAATCAATTTTGGCCCATTAGGCCCAATTAAATTTTTAAAGGCCCAAATGTCATATTTGGACTTTATGGAAATGGTTTTAGGCACAATTGGATCCAACCCAATTGTCCAAAACCAAACTTGGCCCAACCAAGCCCATTAAGCCCCATTATAACAAATTAAATTAATACATTATTCCAAATTACATATTAATTTAATTAAAGTGAAATTAGTACAATTAATCAATTAATCTAACATTTCCAAAATACTAATTAATTCAATTAATCATACTCAACATTTCCAATTCATGTCCAACACAAATTGAAGCAAAATCAATCTATACATGCTTATATCCCACGGCAATTACATGAAATAACATGCAATTTTTTTTTATTTCAATCTAATTAAAACAACAATCAATATTCATTTCGTGCTTTTAACATATCCAATTTGTCAAAATTCAAAAATAACCATGGGCATTTTAAAGGGTTCCATTCGGCCATGGCTCAAGAATTGGGGATTTTTGATCCAATCAATTTCTCTCAATTCTATTGATGCACAAATCCAATTCATCATCATCCAACCACAACCAAACAACCAATTTAGGAAAATCAAGCTCCAAACACAAAAATCCCAAATTAAAGTCATGAACCCTAAATTCCCAAATCAAACTTAGGAGGCGCTCTGATACCATTGTTAGTGTTCCTAGAACATGCCAAGATCGTCTAAGAGTGATTCGTGTGTGAATTAATCAAAGGAAGTTGCGGAATACTCACATTGATCGGTTGAAGTTCAAAACTTTTTCATGGATGTTGCAGCTTCCAAGCCTTCTTTGAGTGTTTCCAACACTTGGGTGAGTTTCCCTATCACCTTGATTCACTCCTTTATGTGATAGCAAAAACAAAAATGAAAGAAAAAATTGCCTTCCAAGAGTAGCAAAGAATCGGCCAAGGAGAGGAGGAAGAGAGAAAAATGTGTTTGCTGTGAATAGTAACTCTATCTACTGCCAAAGTTGACAAAATTAATATATACTAAAGTTGAGTGTTGTAATTGGCTTGAGTGTGCAAAAAGCAATCTAAGCTTTTCTCAACCAAATAACAACTTCCATCACTTGTGTAGACATTTGATGTAAGTTGGTGGGCCCCACTTTAAATTCAAAATTTAAGTCAGACAATCCAACACGCAACTTCGCTTGGGCCCGAGTTTGTTTAATTCCGAACTAAAGGAATTTACCGTTGCGACATAATTAAATCTAATTTAATTAAATAATTATGTCTTGCATAATTATTACGAAAGTCGCTTACGAATTAATTCTAAATTAATTCGTTCGCTTGAATTAAAATCCAATTTTAATTACGCGTTGAAATCTAATTTCAATTAATATATCCGATATATTATTTTAGCCCAAATAAATAAATTAAATAGAAAAATCCAATTTAACTATTAAATTTATTTTACCGATTAATTCAAAATTAATCGCGTTCTCTCTTCTAGTCGAATTAATCCCAGATTAATTCTTGACGCAATTAATCCCAGATTAATTCTTTCTCTGATAATTAATCAAAGATTAATTCTTGCCGTAATTAATCACATATTAATTTTCTCTCTTATAATTAATCCCAGATTAATTCTATTCGAGTCAAATCTCAACGGTGAATCTTCGGGAAGCGACCCAAGAGATCCCTAGATATATTGGCTAGTAAATACGGTCATCGGACTATCCGAACACGTGCGTACCCAGTACCATGTTCTTACCGATTTACAAGACATGGTTGGCTTCTAGCAAAGCACCGTGCCTTCCCAATTCTCCAGAAATATTCTTCTACGAAATACAAGATATTTGTCAAGCATAGTATACATAGTATTATGTATTACGATCCAGTATCGATATCACATACTAGGCCTAGGGCTGGAATTGTGTCTGCCCCGTACGAAGCATATATCGGATCTCTGGTAACTAGTCTATATAATCAGATAATCATGACCTAGTCATATTATCCCAATGACTGCAGTACTTAAGAGTACTAGTTCTGTATCCTTCGTGATCATCATCTCCATATGACTGAAGTGATACTTCCATATTGACATCACACCCAATACACTATGATTCTCAGTAAACCCAGAAGAGGCGTACACAGAACTTGTTAAAGCCCCGGACGACCAAAACCAAAGTATACTGATTGTCGCAAGTATTAGCGATGCAAGTCTCAGGTTAAAACCAAATACACCTACCCTGATTCGGACTCCCATAGACACATAGTCATACTACCAATGGAATTCCGAGGAGTCTATCCAGAGCGAAGCTGTTTCTGTACCATCGATAAACACTACCTCCTATTACACTTGCATAAGTATCCAATACCCAAATATATGATAACTATGTTGTTACGCTTCCACAACACGCACACGTGTAATATTAGTCTATTTCGCATTATCGATGTTCAGTCTCGATAATACTATGACTAGGGATATTTTAATGATTAAACCTTAGTGGATTAATATTGTCTCATATCTTATGAATCCGGAACTAATAATATGGACTTTTATCATTTATATATCTTGGTAATCTAATTACAAATGATAAAAGAGCAATTTCCTTTATCACATAGTTAATTTGTACAACAACACCATGTTCTGTCCAAATAATGATGCTATGGGTCATAATTGTCTAACAATCTCTCACTTGGCCTATAGCCAATCACTCAAATTATATGTCTGAGATTCAAATCCGTCCAAGTATCCACTCTTCGAAAGTGTGGTATATGAGTCTTGTTAATGTGTCCCAGACGGCAATGCCACAGATAAGTTTCATTTATTTTACTCAATTTGAGCCTTTTTTTGTCATGTTATATGTCTGAGATTCATTTATATTCAAAATATAAAGACCATTACTAACATCTGCTGTACATATCAAAATATCATCTTTATAAACAAAACCCTCAGTGTTCCAGAATACAAAGGTATACCCGCATCGGGTCAAACAAGATACAAAGATGATATTTCTAGTCAATCTATGTACATAATAATAGTCTTCTAAATTAAGTACATGCCTCGAGGGCAGATTCAAAATATAGGTTCCAACGGCCAAAACGGCGACCCTAGTCCCATTTCCGACTCAGAGATCGATCTCTCCAGAAGCCAGTCTCTTGCTAATCTGCAGATCCTGCACATCAGTACATATATGAGTACCACATCCTGAATAAAAAATCCAAATTTTAAAATTAGAAGTAGACATGTTTATTTCAATAACAAACATACCTGAAGCCGGAGCCTTGTCCGCCTTCACTTCCTTCATGTGTGCCTTATATTCACGGCAGTCACGCTTCCAGTGACCCAGTTGCCACACTGTAGGCAGATATTTTGGGATTTGTCTTTAGTCTTCCCAGAAGACTGCGATGATTTGGCATTGCCCTTTCGTTTCTTCTTCCTCTTCACACATCCAGAAGCCTTCGGCCAAACATTGGCCTTCTGAGATGTCGAAGTAAGATGTGCCTCACGCTGTTTTCCCTTCAGAAGCTCTGGCTCTGCCTCTTTCAGCATCGCCATCAACTCTCCAAGAGTCTTCTCTTGGTTCATTATATTGTAGTTCATGATGAACCCGCCCCAGCGGTCTGTTGGAATGTATGCCTTAGAACTACATGTGATGTAAATGGTTTTATGTGTTTTGAAATAAAACGATGCATTATTCATTTATCAAATTGTTTGTTTAATTTTCGCATATTATATATCATCTTAAATACCCTAGATTACTTATGTGCCTTCAGACTTAGTGTATGAGTGTCATACACAAGAGGATTTAAGTATGAAGTTAGTAATCTTAATTAGTCCATAGAGAGCAAACAAAGCGGGTACTTTGTTTGTGGTTTATCTATAGCTGCGGTCCATTCTATATTAGTATGGCGATGTTGATCCGGATCGTCCATGTAGAGACATGAGAATGGAGGCACCTTGTATGATGCGATCATATAGGACTGGACCAAGATGGAAATGACATTCTTATAATATCGGTTAAGCTAAGAAAGTCATTTCAATCTACTAGATGGTCATATGTGGATTGATCTTAATCCTGAGTGTACTACGAACTCCTGCATGAGAGGCCATGTCCTTTGATTTACAAAGGTGAGGTTGGTGTAGCAGTTCCGACCAATAGCTACATACTTTGGGGGCATGGTCTGTTGTGTAGCTGGGAACGTTTTACATAGACATGGAGTTCACTCCTTCTTGCGAGAAGTAGATGAGTATCTTTCTTAAGGGTTGATTCGGTGCTTGAACGATTTGAGCGCTCAAGTCTTTCTGTTACGAATAGAAAGATTAAAATTCATAATGGTTATAAATAAATCGTTCATTAGAGAATCAATGGTACTTAAGGTAAAAATAATTAGAGGGGTATAATGGACATTATGACCCGACTCTAATTACGAGATACTCGTGAAAGGTCAATTCGTATGTAATGACTATATCGATGGACACCGACTTAGTTCAGCTTAATATATCATCTGCGGCAATGAGAGTGCAACTTCGGGTTTTTAGTGGAATAACCCGGAGTTAATAATTCAGAATATTAATTAAGAGCTTAATTAATATTTCGAGATTATTGGAGCTCGGAACCTTAGGTCCATTTGGTTCCCGTGCTAGCTCAATATACTATAGCGGATTTAGTATAATTGGATAGTCCAATTATATACTCACAAAAGAATAAATATTATTAATATGATTAATAATATTAATTATGTCACACTTGGAACTATATATTAAAAGTTAATATATGGTTTTAATAATTATATGATAATTATTAAATGAATTAAATAAAATTATATTTGATATAATTTAATAAGGCTAAAGTTGTAATTTCCAATTAAAGGGTTTTGGAAACTCTTAATTTAATTTTGGAAGTTAAAAATACATTATGGCATTAATCCTTTTAATTTTGTAACACCTTTTGGCTTTATGGAAAGTTATTTTGTTGTTACAAAATAATTAAGATGAAAGAGATTTATTCCTATTTCCTTTAGGCTATTGCCGGTTATTACACAAAGAAAATGAGAAGGGATTTGTTTGTTTTGGAAACAAATAATCCTTAATATTATTTTGGAAGTTATGACTTTCAAAAGATTAATTAAATATTTATTTTTGTAACATATATTAGCTTTATCGAAAGTTAATATTGGAAGTTACAAAACTAATTATTTTGGTGCCTTGGCCGAATTTGGGAGAGAGGAAAAGGCTTAGGGTTTGTTTTAATTTTGTAAAATTAAACCTAAATATAAAAAGAAAAAGATGATTTTTCTTTTCCTAAGACTCTCATTCTTGAAAACCCTAGCCTCCATCTTCTTCCTCATTCTCTCTCAATTATTGAGAAAGAAAAACGAAGAACAAGAAGAAAAGATAAGAAAAAATATATTGTGTGACAATGATCTCTAAAGAGTTTAGGGATTCATTTTGTGTGAGTCAAGCCCACACTTGTTTCCGTTGGTTGTGAGACATAGCACGAAAGATCGATTGGTGACCGGATCGTTGAAACAAATCTCATGGAAATTGATCATCATGATCTAATGAAACCTACGCGCATATGATGATCAAAGCTCATGGAGTTGATGATTAAAAGAAAAATCAAAGGGTATTTGTTTTGTCCTTATTCTTTTCATTCAATTGATATTATCAAGCATGCATAGTGGCGCATAACATCAAATATTATTTGGTGTTTATTTTGCCTCATGCACGCCGTTGTCTAATTAATTGGAAATGGAAGCCGAGAAGTCAAAGTCACATTATATGCGTATGTGATCTGTTTTTGTTTGAAATAACCTGACGCATAGGAATATGAGCCATAACATATGAATGGCTTCATATAATGTTGGAAGACGAACAGTCACAACACTTCACAGCTACGGGCGCGACTGGTTCTGGCTCCATGGATGTGCGCGTGACTGGTTCTGATTTCAAGCTTGAGCATTCGGCAGTGAATAAAAATATAGATCTATTCGGATCTATAATTTTTTGGCAGAAAAATTCTGGATATAAAAGAGAAGGGCAGAAAAAATTTCAAGGTCGATCCCGGGTGCCTAAGCCGCTTCCGCTGCGCGAGGAAAGCGTTTCCTACAATTGGCATCAAGAGCGAGGTTGACAAGTGTTCTTAACCCTTCTCTTTTTCATTTAAAGTTTCTGTTTTTAATATATTTATATGAGTTATAAATATGATATGCATGTTTAGATGAGTGGGCACAATATGATATTCATATGATGAATGTTTTTGTTATTTCATGTGATGAATGGATTTTGCATTGGTCGTAAATTTTTCCGGCTCATATTTTTTTAGTTGGTTTTGTTTTTGGGATGTAAGGCCATAAGGCCATTGTTTACATTTGTTATAATTTTATTTTTCAATGCAAAATTTCAATTTTTGTAATTTGGAGCACCGAAGTCGCAAAAGGAGCCAACACCACTTTGAAGCGGGATTTGAAGACCAAGGGATGCCTTGGTGAATCTTATGTACTAATTAGATTAGTATAAGAAAAATAAGAGCGCGGTCAATGCAAAATATTTTTTTTATGTTATATGTATGTTTATTTCGAATTGTTTGAATAACATGTCATATAACTTAGGGTGCCCACTCTTGCATTTTACATGTCATAACATGTTTTAGATACATTATCATTATAGACATAAAAATATGATTTTATGTAATTTAAAATGTTTAAATTAGAATATGATATGCATGGAAATCAATTAATTAGATTTATTGGATTTATGGTTTAAAATTTGAATTCTAATATATTGGGCTTAATTGGTGCATAATAAATTCCATTGGTATATAGGATGGAAACCCGGATATAAATTACATAGCCGAATCCAAATGGACGGTAATATGGTATGCACTCGGGATACAATTCCACGTACCATTGGATTTTATAACGCACTAAGATTTATTAAAATATTTATTAAAATTTTGACATTTTTTAGAATTCCATAAATTTTAAACTTATTAGTGTTCTAGTATTTTAAGAGTTAAAATATAATAGCTCACTAATACCTCTCTAATTAAATTAGTTTAATTGAGTAAAACTATTAGTAGAGACTAATGGAATATTAGTGATATAATTTTTAAGAGTTAAAATTGGTTAGGTCACTTATGTTAAACTAGTGTAAATAAAAATTATGATTTAGCCGCCATAAATTTATCCACACCAGTTAAAATAAAATATTAGATATTTTATAGATAGAAACCTTATTTTTAAAAATAGTGAGTGGGAGAGGGATATACGACAGTATATCCCGCGATCTCCATTGTTAGTCCAAAAACGTGAGATTCAAAAGGCACCTCGAGATGGCTTTGCTTTCGTCCCCCTACGGATGGTGTCCATTTTGGGTCAATATCAGGTTTGGGTTTCGAGAGGATAGGGATTCTAGATGTATCTTGAGAACTAACCTAACCTTCGGCGGCACTTCACTCGTTAAGTCCAAGAATCCCGAAACGATGGGTTACACTCACAAAGGAATAATTAACTGTTAATAAAATTCCTTGATCGAATGAAACAGTAGTTGTTTAATATAGGAATAAGAGTTGTTCCCGCATATATTAAATTGACTGAGATTGTCTCGATGTATCATGCAAGTACTTGACCTACCCTACGGCGGCACTTACTTGTGGAATGATAGATTTCCGTGGCATAGTAATTCTCTTAGGTTTCTAATTCATTATTCATGGTTCATGCATCATGTTTAATTTTATGCGAAAATTATTTGATGATTTTAATATGCGATGAATGAATGTTTAATGCATGTTTATTTTATTTACTAGCCATGGTTTCTCCAATTATTTCCATAATCTCAAAAGATAAATTAACGAGAGAAAAACTATGTTAAGTGGAAAAGTAACATGAACGCTATCCTGGTCTGTGAAGACCTAGAGTCTGTCATGACGGAGGAGAGTCCTCCCGAGCCAGCCAGAAATACTGGCCAAGCTGTGCGCGATACCTACCAAAAATGGGTCGCAGTAATGAGGAAAGGCCGCTGCTACTTGCTAGCAGGGATGTATGAGGTTCGTGCTGCAAAGCATGAACCGATGGCTCTAACATCTCAGATGATGGAGTCATTGCAGTGCATGTTTGGGCAGCCTTCGGAGCGTCAACGACTTTAGGCTATGGTCTCAGCGATGACTGCTAGGATGAAGGATGAGACATCATTCAGAGAGCATGTCTTGAAGATGATGACCTATCTCAACACTGTTGAAATCCATGGAGCTCGTATTGACGAGCGTAGCCAAATGACCATGATTATGGAAACTTTTCCAAAGAGTTTCCTGCAGTTTAAGAGCAACTATGTTATGAACAAGTTGACTTTACTTTGACCCAACTGCTTAATGAGCTCACCCATTATGAGTCCATGCTACTGGATCCTCCTAAGCCCAGTGCTAAGCCAAATGTTGTCAAGTCTTCTAAAGAAGAATAACACTGGAAGGCCAAAGGTATAACTACTTGACATACGTAAAGACATTGCTGAAGGTAACTTTACTATGAGAGTTAGGACAAGGGATGCTGTTTCAGTAAAACAGTGGGAGTTATCAGTTTTTCAATTTTTTCAAATAAAAGTTATTTGAATTTAAACAAAGTTGTGTTTGTTTTTATTTTGTCATGGAAATTTGATTTCTGTTTCAAAACTATTGCATGATGGTTATCATTTATCTAATAATAATAATAATTATTTCATAAATGGATTACCTATATGCTGAGGAAACTAGAAGATAACTTTGATGTGTTAAGACCGTTAACACATAAGCCACCGCTCATTATTGAAATGTTTTAGGTTGAGAAACCTAAAACTAAACAGCCAAAGATTTCTCCCGATGACACATATCTATGACATCTTAGACTTGGTCATATCCACCTTGACTGGATAAACAGATTGACAAAGAACGGAGCCTTAAACCAGTTAAAGCTCGGGACTTTACCAGTTTGTGAGCCCTGTTTAGAAGGAAAAATGACCAAAAGACCTTTTACAGGAAAAGGTATAAGAGCCAGTCAACCACTTGAGCTAATACATTTGGACATTTGCGGACCGATGAATGTAAGAGCCCGAGGTGGGTATGAATACTTCGTCACATTCATTGACGATTATTCAAGATATGGGTATGTCTACCTAATGCATCACAAATCAGATACCTTTGAAAAGTTCAAAGAGTATCGTGCTGAGGTTGAGAACCAATTAGGTAAGACAATCAAAGCTCTACGATCGGATCGTGGAGGGGAATACATCGACAGATATTTCGAGGAATTCTTAGTTAAGCATTGGATAGTATCCCAGCTCACAACGTCTGCAACACCACAACAAAATGGTTTTGCAGAGAGGAGAAATCGGACCCTACTAGACATGATGAGATCTATGTTTAGTTATAGCTCACTACCTCGTTCATTCTGGGGATATGCACTGCAAACCGCAATGCATATCCTTAATGTAGTTCCATATAAGTCTGTTCCTAAGAATCCCTTAGAGTTGTGGAATGGTCGTAAAACTAGTTTATGATATTTCTGCATATGGGGGTGTCCAGCACATGTGCTGAAGAATAAGACTACAAAGTTGGAACCACGTTCTCAGGTGTGCCTATTTGTAGGCTATCTTAAGGAGACTAGGGGTGGATTCTTCTACAGCCCTGATGATAACAAAGTGTTAGTATCGACAAATGCTACGTTTCTAAAGGAGGACTATGTGAGGGAGTTCAAGCCTCGAAGTAAGGTGTTACTCGAGGAGTTACTTGCTAGTTTGACCAGCACGCCATCGTCAACGAAATTTAACAAATACATAGCATATTCGACATCTGAGAGTCAGATGCAAGCTCATCAGAATGATTTACCGCCTAGACGCAGTGGGAGGGTTGTACGACAACCTGATCGCTACCTTGGGGTTGGAGAGGCACAAGTTGTCACATCCAGCGATGGCGTAGATGATCCATTGACCTATCGTAGTGAAATGGATGATTCTGACAAAGAGGAATGGCTCAAAGCCATGAACCTAGAGATGGAGTCCATGTACTCCAACTCAGTCTGGGAACTTGTAGACCAACCTGATAGGGTGAAACCTATAGGTTGCTGGTGGATCTATAAGTGGAAGAAGGGATCAGATTGGAAGGTACAGACCTTCAAAGCTAGACTAGTGGCCAAGGGTTATACCCAGAAAAAGGGAGTTGACTATGAGGAAACTTTCTCGCCAGTAGCCATGCTTAAATCCATCCTCACTCTTCTATCCATTACCGCATATTATGACTATGAAATTTGGCAAATGGATGTCAAGACTGCATTCTTGAATGGCAATCTTGATGAGAGTATCTATATGATACAATCAGAAGGGTTCATCGCCCAAGGTCAATAGCAAAAGGTTTGCAAGCTGCAAAGGTCCATTTATGGGCTCAAGCAGGCATCTCGATCTTGGAGTATAAGATTTGATACCACGCTCAAGTCTTATGATTTTGAGCAGAATGTTGATGAGCCTTGTGTATACAAGCGCGTCATTGACGAGAAGGTGGTTTTTCTTATTTTATACGTCGATGATATTTTACTTACTCATGGGAATGATGTAAAGATATTATCAGACGTGAAAACCTGGCTAACTAACCAATTCCAAATGAAAGATTTGGGAGAGGCCAGTTATGTTCTTGGGATTCAGATACTTCGGGATCGCAAGAAATGACTGTTAGTTATGTCTCAGGCATTTTATATCGACAATATCATTTTGCGATTTGGAATGTAGAATTCCAAGAAAGGCAATCTAGCTTATCGGCATGGAATTCATTTGTCAAAGGAACAGTCTCCTAAGACACCTTAAGATGTTGAGGAAATGAGACATATCCCATATGCCTTAGCAGTTGGTAGTCTCATGAATGTTATGTTATGCATGAGACCGGACATCTGTTTTGTAGTGGGAGTAGTCAGTAGGTTTCAGTCAAACTCAGGATTGGATCACTGGGTAGCTGTGAAACACATTCTCAAGTATCTTAAGAGAACGAGCGATTATATGATTGTGTATTCCGGTGAGGATATGATCCTAAGGGGATATACAGACTCTGATTTTCTGACAGATGTCGATTCTAGGAAATCAACATCTAGATCAATATTCACCCTATGTGGTGGGGCTATAGTATGGCGGAGTATAAAGTAATCTTGCATTGCTGACTCCACCATGGAGGCTGAATATGTAGCAGCTTGTGAAGCAGCTAAGGAAGCTGTCTGGCTCCGTAAATTCTTGGGAGATCTGGAAGTTGTTCCAGATATGGATAGACCATTCACACTCTATTGCGATAATAGTGGTGCAGTGGCCAACTCCAAAGAACGAAGATGCCATAAGAGGGGAAATCATATAGAGAGGAAATTCATAGAAACTTGGAAGATCCTTTTACAAAGACCTTGTCGGCCAAAAAAAAAATTTTGAAGGTCACCTAGATGGTTTAGGAATACGTGAAATGTCCCATTTACTCTAGTGCAAGTGGGAGATTGTTGGAATCTATGCCCTAGAGCTACATGTGATGTAAAGAGTTTTATGTGTTTTGAAATAAAACGATGCATTATTCATTTATCAAATTGTTTGTTTAATTTTCGCATATTATATATCATCTTAAATACCCTAGATTACTTATGTGCCTTCAGACTTAGTGTATGAGTGTCATACACAAGAGGATTTAAGTCTGAAGTTAGTAATCTTAAATAGTCCATAGAGAGCAAACAAAGCGGGTATTTTGTTTGTGGTTTATCTATAGCTGCGGTCCATTCTATATTAGTATGGCGATCTTGATCCGGATCGTCCATGTAGAGACATGAGAATGGAGGCACCTTGTATGATGCGATCATATAGGACTGGACCAAGATGGAAATGACATTCTTATAATATCCGTTAAGCTAAGAAAGTCATTTCAATCTACTAGATGGTCATATGTGGATTGATCTTAATCCTGAGTGTACTACGAACTCCTGCATGGGAGGCCATGTCCTTTGATTTACAAAGGTGAGGTTGGTGTAGCAGTTCC
The DNA here is from genome assembly GCA_019454045.1 of Zanthoxylum bungeanum. Lineage (NCBI taxonomy): Eukaryota > Viridiplantae > Streptophyta > Magnoliopsida > Sapindales > Rutaceae > Zanthoxylum > Zanthoxylum bungeanum. The sequence continues at coordinate 181,325 of SKCR01027387.1, read as the reverse complement.
GACCAATAGCTACGTACTTAGGGGGCATGGTCTGTTGTGTAGCTGGGAACGTTTTACATAGACATGGAGTTCACTCCTTCTTGCGAGAAATAGAGGAGTATCTTTCTTAAGGGTTGATTCGGTGCTTAAACGATTTGAGCGCTCAAGTCTTTCTATTACGAATAGAAAGATTAAAATTCATAATGGTTATGAATAAATTATTCATTAGAGAATCAATGGTACTTAAGGTAAAAATAATTAGAGGGGTAACGAACATTATGACCGACTCTAATTACGAGATACTCGTGAAGGGTCAATTTGTATGTAATGACTATATCGATGGACACCGACTTAGTTCGGCTTAATATATCATCTGCGGCAATGAGAGTGAAACTTTGGGTTTTTAGTGGAATAACCCGGAATAATAATTCGGAATATTTAATTAAGAGCTTAATTAATATTTCGAGATTATTGGAGCTCGGAACCTTAGGTTCATTTGGTCCCCGTGCTAGCTCAATATACTATAGCGGATTTAGTATAATTGGATAGTCCAATTATATACTCACAAAAGAATAAATATTATTAATATGATTAATATATTAATTATGTCACACTTGGAACTATATATTAAAAGTTAATATATGGTTTTAATAATTATATGATAATTATGAAATGAATTAAATAAAATTATATTTGATATAATTTAATAAGGCTAAAGTTGTAATTTCCAATTAAAGGGTTTTGGAAACTCTTAATTTAATTTTGGAAGTTAAAAATACATTATGGCATTAATCCTTTTAATTTTGTAACACCTTTTGGCTTTATGGAAAGTTATTTTGTTGTTACAAAATTAATTAAGATGAAAGAGATTGATTCCTATTTCCTTTAGGCTATTGCCGATTATTACACAAAGAAAATGGGAAGGGATTTGTTTGTTTTGGAACAAATAATCCTTAATATTATTTTGGAAGTTATGACTTTCAAAAGGTTAATTAAATATTATTTTTTGTAACATATATTATCTTTATGGAAAGTTAATATTGGAAGTTACAAAACTAATTATTTTGGTGCCTTGGCCGAATTTGGGAGAGAGGAAAAGGCTTAGGGTTTGTTTTAATTTTGTAAAATTAAACCTAAGTATAAAAAGAAAAAGATGAATTTTCTTTTCCTAAGACTCTCATTCTTGAAAACCCTAGCCTCCATCTTCTTCCTCATTCTCTCTCAATTGTTGAGAAAGAAAAACGAAGAACAAGAAGAAAAGATAAGAAAAATATTATTCTGTGACAATGATCTCTAAAGAGTTTAGGGATTCTATTTGTGTGAGTCAAGCCCACACTTGTTTCCGTTGGTTGTGAGACATAGCACGGAAGATCGATTGGTGACCGGATCGTTGAAACAAATCTCATGGAAATTGATCATCATGATCTAATGAAACCTACGCGCATATGATGATCAAAGCTCATGGAGTTGATGATTAAAAGCAAAATCAAAGGGTATTTGTTTTGTCCTTATTCTTTTCATTCAATTGATATTCTGGATATAAAAGAGAAGGGCAGATAAATTTTCAAGGTCGATCCCGGGTGCCTAAGCCGCTTCTGCTGCCCGAGGAAAGTGTTTCCTACACAGTCGGGCAGAGACTGTAAGATCATATCTATGGAAGTCTCAGCCTCGAAGGTTATGCCTAACTATTAAATTTATTTTACCGATTATTTCTAAATTAATCGCGTTCTCTCTTCTATACGAATTTAATCCCATATTAATTCTTATCGCAATTAATCCCATATTAATTTTCTCACTCTTAATTAATCCCAAATTAATTCTATTCGAGTCAAATATCATTGGTGAATCTTTGGGATGCGACCCAAGAGATTCCTGGATATGTTGACAGTAAATCCGGTTGTCGGACTATCCGACACGTGCGTACCCCGTACCATGTTCTCACGATTTACAAGACATGGTTGGGTTCTAGCAAATCACCATGCCTACCCAATTCTCCAGAAATATCCACGAAGGAATATTATCTGTATCAGGCGAAGTAATACTAATGTAATGCGTAATACGATCCAGTATCGGATGTCACATGCTAGGCCTAGGGCTGGCTCTGTGTCTGGCCCGTACGAAGCATATATCAGATCACGAGTAACTAGTCTCTGTAATCGGAAAGTCATGACCTAGTCATACTTTCCCGATAGCTGCAGCTTTTAAGAGTACTATTACCGTATCATGCGTGACCATCATCTCCATATGACTGAAGTGATACTCCTATCTTGACATCACATCCAATACACTACGATTCTCAGTAAACCCAGTACAGGCGTACATAGAACCTGTTAAAGCTCCGGACGACCAATACCATAGTAAACTGATTGTCACAAGTACTAGCGATGTAAGTCTTAGGTTAAAGATCGCATACACCTACCCTGATTCGGATTCCTATAGACACATAGTCATACTACCAATGAGATTCCGATGGGTCTATCTAGAGTGAACTGTTCCCGGTCCAACGGCTAACAGGACCTCTTATCACACTTGCATAAGTATCCAATACTTAAACATATGAGAACTATGTCGTTAAACTTCCATAACGCGCACAAGTGCAATACTAGTCTATTTCACATTATCGATGTCCACTCTCGATAATATTAGGACTAGGGATATTTAATGATTAAACCTTTCGTGGATTAATATTGTCTCATATCTTATTAATCCGGTACTAATTATATGGACTTTTATCATTTATATATCCAAGTAATCCAATTACAAAATGATAAAAGAGTAATTTCATTTGTCACATAGTTAATTTGTACAAAAACACCATGTCTTTTACAAATAGTGATGTTATGGGTCATAATTGTCCAACAATAATGACATGCCACACCCTGGTATATCTGGATGTGACTGGCAAGAGATGGCATAACCATCTCATAAGCTTCTAACATGTAAATGCAGAACATGTAATGCATTATTGATTATATCTTGACATTCATTAATGTACTTATTTTCTGTTTATAATATATATATATATATATATATATATATATAATATATATATATATATATTATATATATATATATATATTATATATATATATATATATATATACACACCATATGCTCATCAAATAAATATGGTGGCATACATAAATAAAAATTCATTCATACATTTTCATACAACATATATATACATAAAAATATGGTAACACATTATCTTTATACTCCAAATTAATTACGTATAACTCAAATACTCGGCCCTATGGCTTAAGTCAATGCAAATGTGGGGACCCTAACATGTATAACTCTATGACTGCAGCTGATATCCATCTCTTCCAACCTGAGCGACTAACAATCAGAAAATCCTTGAGTAACCTGCATCCAACACTAAAACTGTAGGGGATCAGATCTTTTAAAAGACCTAGTGAGTGGATACCATAGAATAAAATCAAATGAAATTCATACTACAAAATCCATAAGAAAATAAAATCAGATATCAAAATCTTATATTTTATTTTTTGTATAAACTCATCAAAAACCAACAAGCATCTGATGCCTAGATCTCGCACACCAGACCGAATAATGAACAAACATGGCCATGTCGATAGAGGGTAGTGGGTCAGCTATTTTCCGATGGCCTGAACCCCATAACAAGCACTTCGATAGAAATATAACGATAAGTTATAAATCGTGAAAACATGAGTCAAGAACCGGGATGGAATCATATCATCAATCAAGCGCCTCGGTGGAAACATAATGATAATCATTAAACATTAAAACATATAACAATCTTCGAGACATAAACATATCTTCATCGTATACTATCAGAACAAGTTATCTAAAATCTTTTCTCAAGATCATTTAAAAACCATAAACCATAAGTATCATCAAAAATATAAATCAAAAGTATCATAAAAGCAGAAAACATAAGTATCCATTTACAAATTGAAGCTGGGCCTACTGCTCGAGATGTCTTATTGTATCAAGTGGAAGATCATGCGTGGTATCTATAAATCATGATTTTCAAGAATGATTAGTAACGGAAGATGTCTACGATCTTAATCCAATGCGTGAATGATGCATGAATGCATGCTGTTGAGAACGTGAAACTTTTCCCCTTATTCTTTCCATACTCTTCTATCTTATACCAAGTATTATTCATTATTTACAATGTTATGATGAACATGCATGAAACAACCTTCCTTAGCGCAGTGGAAGTGGCTTGTGTGGGCACCGACTCTGGTATGGATCTTTAAAATTTTCTTTGTCTTCTCCCTTTGTTGTAGTAGTCGAAATCAATCTTTTGATGTCCAACGCTGGGATCAACCACTCGATCTTCCGAACTATGACTCGAAACCAACAAATCGAAATGTGGGCTTCACTCACAAAGATTAAACTCTAAACAATTTAGAGAATAAAGATATCACAATGATGTTTGGCTTTTGGAATTTCAAACACTCTCACAACACTTATGAATGCTTGAACACTCTCTATTTTCTCTCCTTTGCACTTGTGTGAATGAATGCAAAATGTTAACCTTAGAAGTGAGAGAAATGGTAGAGATTATATTCTCTTACACAAGCCAACTAACCTTGTCATTAAGCATCTAATGCTTTCTTGCAATGGTCAACACAAAAATGTGAATATCATATCAAAACATAAGAAATGATAAGCTAAAGACAATGACTTTATCATTAATTATCTAATACTTTCTTTCAATGGCAAACACATAAATGTGGAGGCCATACCAAAGCATTAAAAATTATTAGCTAATGATAAAACTATTAGGTGTATACATGTCACCTAATAGACATAATAAGTTGGAGAGCATGGCAAGCCATATGGCTTTGTCTCCAAGGTAAAGAAAAATCACTATCTTAATAATGATTAAATTATCTTCAATTATGTTGTAGTAATTATCTCATAATTATTACTAACTTGATTTTCTCATAATCAAGATTTGATTATCTCATAATCAAAGAATTCTAGAAAACATTAAGTTAAACTAATCTATCATAGTTTTCATTTGTGACAATAAATATTATTAATCTCATTAATAATATATAAATATAATGTGAGCATATTATTAGACAATCTAATTATATTATGTTTGCTACAGTTAATCGAGCTAGCACGGGGACCAAATAGACCTACGGTTCCGAGCTCCAATAATTCCGAAATATTAATTAAACTGTTTAATCAAATATTACGAATTATTAACTTCTCGTTATTCCACTAAAAACTCAAAGTTGAACTCTCGTTACCGTAGATGGATAAAATAAACTGAACAACTTCGGTGTCCATCGATATAGTCATTACATATGGATATGGCCCTTCACGAATATCTCATAAAAAAAGAGCCGGGTCAAAATTCCGTTAAACCCCTCTAAATATTTTGTCTCTTAAGCACCATTGATTCTATAATGAACAATTAATTCATAACAATTATGAATATAAAACTTTTTATTCGTAATAGAAAATTTGAGCGCTTAAATTGTTTAAGTCTCGAATCAACTCTTAAAAGAGATATTCTTACCCTTATTATATAAATTGTATAAAAGCGAATCTCTCTTTGTACCTCGGCATAAGTTTTCGCCTCACTCAACCGGCCTATCCGTCATTGGACACCCAAAAATCTATTTTGAAATCCATAAATGAAATGACTGGTGGTACCTATAGAGAGCTATGACACAATCAAACCCGAAAGAACAAAATGTTGAATGATGGGAGGAGGTAGTTAATAACCAAAGACTTTCTCGCGAGCAGTTGCACCCCTTCGATCCATCGTACTGGAGCGATCCGAGAATAACGATTAGGGTCATATTCTAAACATCCAACCTATACTATAGTCAAGTCGTTCATCTCGACTAGTCCTTCCTTGTTATTGCCGTAGCCAACTCTTTCTCGATCCGCCAAGCCCTTGTGGCCAGGGCAAAGGGCTTTCTTTTTAAATGCAGCTAGAGGCGCTAAATATAGGTTATGCTTCTCGTAAGAATGAGTGAATTTCATATCTATGTAAAACGTTCCCAGCTACACACCAAATCATATCCCCAAAATATGTAGTTATTGGCCGGGAATGCAACACCACCTCACCATAGTAAATCAATGGACATAGCTTGTCATGCAGGAGTTCATAATACACTCAGAATTAAGATCGAATCCATATGTGACCATCTATTAGATAAAATAAATTTCTTCGGTAAACAGATATTAAAAGAAATTCGTATTTATCTGAATCCAGTCCTATATGATCTCATTATACAAGGTGCCTTCATTCCCATGCCACTACATGAACAAACCCGGATCAAGGTCGTCATACAAGTATAAAACAGACTGTAGCTATAGATAAACCACAAACAAATTACCCTAATTGTTTGCTTTTTATGGACTATTTAGATTACTAACTTCAGACTTAAATTCTCTCGTGCATCAAATATACACTAAGTTTGAAGGTACAAGAGTAATCAAGGTACTAAGACAATTGGATAATATGTGATATAAATCAAACAACTTTGATAAAATGAATACTGATTTTATTATTATAATAATCAATTCTTTTTACAATACATGAAGCTCTAGGACATAAATCCCAACAATCTCCCACTTGGACTAGAGCAAATGGGACATGCATGTAATCCTAAACCCTTTAGGTGACCTTCAAACACTTTAGCCGATAAGGTCTTTGTAAACGGATCAGCCAGGCTGTCTGCGGATGGAATCTGCGTGACAGCGACATCTCCTCTCTACACTATCTCCCTGATAAGGTGATATTTTCCCTCAATAAGCTTACCCCACTTGTGGCTTCTTGGTTCTTTGGAATTCTCCACTACTACTATTATCACAATAAAGTGTGAGCGGTTTTTCCATATCTGGAACAACTTCTAGATCTGCCAAGAACTTACGGAGCCAGACTGCTTCTTAACTGCTTTACAAATGCTACATATTCAGCCTTCATGGTGGAGTCAGTGATTATGTCCAAAAAGGTACTTGCAGTTATCGTAGTATAGTTAGGGTGTCGATTCCTCAGAGAGATGGTTACAAGAATTGATTTACTTAAACAAAAATGCTTTGCAGCAACTTGATTAAAAGATAGATTGAATTGGTAATTAAAGTAAAATTAAATAAAAACAATTAAAAGATATCAATAGAGAGAGGCATCAAAGCATCGAGAATCCCTCTTATATCAAATTCCTATATCCAGTTATTGATTCATGTTATTACTCAATTGAAGGTTTCACATCCCAAACCAACAATCGGAAATATTCAATTCTAAGCATATTAAATTCTAAGGTAATTGATGATTTATTTTCTCTATGTTAACAGCACACAAAGTCATTGTTATGACTTATCTAACGTCGATAATATACCCTCGGGCAATACTGTAGAAAAAGACCAAATCATAAAATAACTTTACTAGTCACAACTGGGTTCACAAATCACACATAGAAGTAGCATGGCTGCAGTTTCTGGATTCATATAATCAAAAGATAATAAAGAATAACAAACATCGATTGTATTAATATTTAAGATTTTATAGGAATCAACAACATGAATATAAGAAATAAAATACAAGAGTTCATCCTTAGCTTTGTCTAGGAGATTAGTTCTCCATGTAGAAGAGAGATACACCTGAAGAGATTGCAGTAACATCTTTTCTGTTATGAAGTTTCTTCGTTATTCAATCTCAAATTTGTGTTTGCGGCTCTTTGTTGTGTGTTTCTTCTCTCTTTCTCTCCTCTTTTTTCTCCCTTTATGGTTTTGGACGAGCTTGGGTTCATATAGAGAAGTCCTGGAGGCCGTATTTGCGTAAAAATAAACTTAAGTAAAATATTGGAAAACGCATCCATGTCGCGATGCTTGGCTATTGTGCGTCACGACGCGTGGCCGGTTTTCTGGTTTCCCCGATTCTGTGATTCAGCTCTTCTCGTGTGCTTCCGATGCGTCCGCAAGGTCTCGAAACATGTGTAATTGCTACAATCTTCATGTTCCATTACTCCCTAATAATAAGGCACAAAATAAACTATAATTAAGATTAAATACATGATAATCAAGCCGAATTAGTGGTGTTCAAAGTACACTTTCATGCACATATCACAACCTTCAACCAGCTTATTGCTAGTCCCTAGCAATTCAAGCATAAAAAGAAAATAAAAACTAAACTGAATAAATAAATAAAAACTATCTAAGCCACTTTCGTAGGGATCACGATTGCATTTAACGTATGCAACAAGCCTTTAAACCCATAGGTGTCCCTAGTAGACTAGTTATAGTCTCAAGAGGGCTTACTCTTAGTGTGTCATACACATGCTAAAGATCTTTAAACAAGATTAAAGTGTGAATAATCAAGCAAGTTGCGGAAAAAAACTTACATTGAACGGATGGGAAATTTCAAAAATCTCCAATGGATGTAGAAGCTCCTGTTGGGAAGAGGCCGCGAGTGCGCAGCGGAAAATAAAAATTATTATGTCGCTTTCCCTTTGCCCAAGACCCATTTGTTTTGATTATTCTACAAGCCTAGGCATGTTGCTATATATTCTAAGCATAATACTCATAAAACATGCAAAGAACATAAACCTAAACATGCTAACTATCATAAGAACTCTAAATAAAATAAAGAAAGAAAAAGACTTACTTGAACCGTAGACTCCTCCAGTCCTCCATCCAATCTACAAGCTTTTCTCGAACTCAGCAAGCTCTTCCACGTTCCAAAGAGCCACCCAAGTGTGTGGCCTCCAAAGATGCACACACCAAAGCCAAAACTCAACGGTAAGACTACACCTTGAGTGCACGGGTATTTTTCCTTGGTGCTAGCCTAGGCAAATACCTCAAAACTTTTAACTCGAGGTTCCTCTAGTCAATTAGACTTAAGGATCCTAAAAATCAGTGGCTTACTCTTAAAATTTAGAGTTACTCACTTATATAAACCCAAGATATGAAAGGTTTTGGTGTAGCAATTTGTGAAGAATTCTTTGGGTTTATATAATGCTCCAAAGACAACAAAATTAATTAAGAATCCGATGTGGATAAAAGCTTATTTAATCTTAGCCATTGGATCTTAATTTAGTGGTTTAATGAGATTATAAAACCCCAATAAGAGTTTGGGCCGAATTGGAATTCAAAACAAATAACAAAAAAAAAATACTATTTATATTACTATTCACGTGAATAATAATTATTTTTATTTATTCCAATTCCCAAAGTGCCCCTATCGTCATTCACCAATCTCTAAGCCACTATGGAACCTCATAAATGATCTGTTGAATAATTAAACACATTGAACCATTTATGAACAATTCCTACAGCAATCATATATGCTGTTATATTTGTATTGTGCACTATTAACCATTGATTTCGACTTTGTTGTGTGTGACCTTTTCGGTTCCCCTCAAGTTGGACATGAAATGAATCATGATAATTTAATCGAACATAAATTATCCTTCGATCAGAAGGTAATTCAATTTCAATGACCAATGTTGACATCTAGCAACATGCTAACGCCCTCAAATGAGAAGGAAAGATATATATACCCATTCTGTATGCGATTTACATATGATACGGTCCATCGCCTCACTGTATCCCCACCTATTGACCTAGGGTACAGAAAGTGTCTACCCATATGGTCAAAGGTATGACGTTGATAGTGTCATGAATCGTGCTAACCGAAGAATCTCACATGATTCTTCCGCTGTGGCCACAGTCTCAAGCACTTATCACACATATCAACCCGCGAACTAGAATACTACTCTTATAAGAAAATATTATCCGAGAGAGTGGCGATTCTCTGTTGTATCTTTACAAACTTCATGTGTTTCAACAAATGACCCAATCATACCCTTATGATCAGATCTTTTGAATCGGGGAAGAAGAATATAAAAGTTATTTGATCCATATATAAGATTGTAAAGACCTCAAGTCTAAGGACTAGTCATTTAATTGATACATGAAAGTTCTCATAGACACATGGGATAAACACTCCATATGAAAACTTTTGGTGATCAGTTTGATGGACACGAGCAACTCATGCATCCATGTGATACACCAAGCGGACGGATCTCTGCTAGTAGCCTATGAGATCGGCTACCCCACTTAAGGGTGGATCATGTCATCATGCTTGTCTCTCCACTATGTGAATGCCCAGATTATTCACAAAACTATGACTAGGAACATTTAAGAGTAATGATTCTCATAAGGTGTGGAAGCCATCGTCTTATTACTCCAAGGGCTTTATTACAGTGTTGATGATTCATATAAGTTATGTAAGACACGTATAATAAAGATTGCCATTTTATTAATTAATGAAAATTATTACAAATACATGTACATATATCCCATCCACAAGTTGGGTATATGGCATATCCCTAACAATCTCCTACTTGCACTATAGCCAACTAGTATGAATCTGGACACCATACTCTCGGGTGTGCCTATCATGCTTTTGTTGAGTTAGCCCTTTAGTTGGAGAATCTGTAAGATTATCTTCTGTGGGTATTTCCTATATAATAACTTCTTTTCTCTCAACAATCTCCCTAATGAGATGAAATCGCCTGAGTACATGCTTGGATTTCTAGTGGGACCTTGGTTCATTTGATTGAGCAATGGCGCCCGTGTTGTCACAGTACATTGTGACGCCATTCTTTATCGCGGGAAGCACTTCCAGCTCCGTGATGAACTTCTTTATCCACATTACTTCTTTAGCAGCCTCAGATGCTGCAATATACTCGGCATCAGTGGTGGAGTCCACTGTAGTTGACTGATTTGAGCTTTTCCAACTGACAGCACCACCATTCAAAGTAAACAGATATCATGTTTGTGATCTGCTGTCATCCCTATCGGTCTGAAAGCTCGCATCATAGTAACCAATGACTTTCATCTCAGAACTGTGGATGCTGATTTTCGCCCGAGGTCCACAATCGAGAATTTGTAGGTTGAGGGCACTAGCGATCCTGCAAAACAAAGGTAGAGTGAGCGGGAGTAAACTACCCACCGGTGTGGTGGGTGGCGGGGGCACTCCGACGCTCAAGTCAGTGATGAAAGTGATCTATTAATACCGTTGGAGGAGGAGCAAGGTTATAGATTACCTTGATTCCTGTGAGCTATCGTGTGGGCTGTAGGTAGGAGGTCTATAGAGAGAATATTGCTTGAGCTATGGGTAGAAGAGCTTACATGCCCCTTCTCTTATGGACTTTGGTTCCTCTTATAGGCGATTCGAGGTGTGACTCATGAATGCCTTACTTGTTTATACGTTTTGGGTGATTGTAACAGTCGAGTCGTGAAGAGGCAGTTATGGGCAGTCATGAAGGGTAGTTATGGGTCTGGACGTTTCATGGGTTGGTATTTAAAGGGGTTCAGGTATCGGTCTTTCGGTATGATGTTTCTACGAGCCTGGGCATGCACAATGTCTTTGGGTTCGGTTAGGGGGTTTCAGGATGCATTTAGCAGTGGGCCTGCGGCGAAAGGTCGAAATTAACTTGGACCAAATTTGGCCCGTACAGTTTGTCCCCTACTCTCTAAGTCCAGGAGTCCTTAGCTTGGAGAGTATTTGACGCGTGTGTCGAGACTATAGGATGAAGGTGTACCTGAGCGTCGATAATGCCTATTGATTGAACCAAACGAATGTCAAGTTATGAACTTGACTCTACATGATCCATCGTGGATGTGTCCAGTCGAATGAGCTAGATGAAGGTCAGGATCATGAACTTGACTCTACAAGAGCCATTGAGGAAGTACCCAGTCGACTGAACCAGATGAAGGTCAGGATATATGTCATACGACATGTGTAATATATGTCTACAACTTGACTCGACATGAGTTCATGAGGGATGTCCCTGGTCCACTGAACCAGAAGAGGGTTCATGAGTTACTTTCACTCGACATGTTGTATGTACTGAGGGAAGTCCATGTCTAAATTTGACTCAACATTAGTCCATGGGGGATGTCCCCGGTCGACTGAACCAGATGAAGGTTCAGGGGTTGTTTCACACGACATTTTGTATGGACTGAGGGAAGTCCATGTCTAAATTTGACTCGACATAAGTCCATGGGGGATGTCCCCGGTCGACTGAACCAGATGAAGGTTCAAGAGTTGTTTCACACGACATTGTCGTATGGACTGTAGGAAGTCTATGTCTTTATTTGACTCGACATGAGTCCATGAGGGATGTCCCCGGTCGACTGAACCAGATGAAGGTTTGGGAGTTGTTTCACACGACATTGTCGTATGAACTGTAGGAAGTCTATGTCTTCATTTGACTCGGCATGAGTCCATGGGGGATGTCCCCGGTCGACTGAACCAGATGAAGGTTCAGGAGTTGTTTCACACGACATTGTCGTATGGACTGTATGAAGTCTATGTCTTCATTTGACTCGACATAAGTCCATGGGGGATGTCCCCGGTCGACTGAACCAGATGAAGGTTCATGAGTTATTTCACACGACATTGTCGTATGGACTGTAGGAAGTCCATGTATTCAGTTGACTCGACATTAGTCCATGGGGGAAGTCCCCGGTCGACTGAACCATATGAAGGTTAGGATAATCCCCATACTACGGGTCAAATGACCATAGGACTCTTCAATGTCGTTTGGACCAGATGAAGGTCTATGAAAGTCTTCACTCTACAGACCTGACGATGGTCCAAGAGTATTTCCTTATCATACTACTAGACCGGATGAAGGTCTATGAAGGTTATCACCCATTCTCCTGATGAGAGTCCATGAGACTATGGTCGTATGTACCTGTCGAATGGACTTGATAATGGTCCAAGAAAGTCATCACTTCTCACTCTACTAGACCTGAAGAATGTCAATGAGGGTTCTCATTCCTCATTCTACAAGACTTATAAAGGTCAATGAAGGTTCTCATTCCTCATTATACAAGACCTGACAAAGGTCAATGAAGGTATAATTCCTCATTCTACAATACCTGACTAAGGTCAATGAGGGTATAATTCCTCATTCTACAGGACTTGTAGTCTGAGACCATGTCGTCTGAAGACCATGAGACTACAGTCGAATGAACCCGATGAAGGTCCATGAGGGTCATCATCCTACTAGATTGGATGAAGGTCGGTCGACTAGGCCCGATTGAGGTCCAATGGATTCTTCATACTACCTAATCTGATGAAGGCCGGTCGATTGGACCTGATGGAGGTCCAAAAGATTTTCCATACTACCTAACCTGATGAAGGTCGGTCGAGTGGACCTGATGGAGGTCCAAAGGATTTTTCATACTACTATGCATGATAAAAGATTCCCTATGTAGTCTAGAGTTTGTGGTATTAAATCAATATCGTATGGATATGATGACTGACTTTTCATGTCTTCTGAGGAATGTGATATCCATATCTTGTCGAATGAGATCTTAAATAAATGTAAGCCTCATACGTGTCATGTCGAGTGAGACATTTACCTCATGCTGAGTGTAGTGTCCAGTGGGACATTCACCTTATGATGAATCTTCATTTGAAGCATCTTCCTTGAGTCGAAACTACATCTTTGTATTGTCGAGTGTGATAGCATCCTCATGATGTGTATCCATGTAATGTTGATTGGAACTTTAGGCAACTCACCCTACTTATCTGTCGTGTCGAATGAAACTTCAGCCAATAACTGATCCTTCCTCCATGTCGTGTCGACTGGAACCTTAACCCCTAACTAAGATATGTTCATTGTCGTGTCGAGTGGTGCTTCAGCCCCTGGCTAAGAGTTCTTCCTTGTCGTGTGGAGTGGTACCTCAGCTCCTAGCCAAGACTTTTTCCTTGTCGTGTCGAGTGGACCCTCTGTTAGATACTAAGCCTTCTTCCATCTGGTAATGTCGACTGGGATGTCCATGCCAAGTATTCATTTGTGTATTGTCGTATGAGACATCCTTCTCATAGCAAGTCTTTATACATGTAGAGTGGGGCTGCTGGATATTCCAATGCAAGACACATTGCTTCGTCGTATGGGGTGAATGGTAGGAAAATTGGTTAAATTGGAAGGATGCGCTTTGTTCTTTCATGGTCGAATGAGGAGATGAAAATCCTTCCATGTAGTTTGGAGGAGATGGCAATCCTTCATCGTCTGAAAGATATGATAATTTTTTTTTTCACGTAGTATGGAGGAGATGACAATCCTAGAGTTTACTTTTTGGCCGATTGGGTATGTTGGAGGATTTTGAGGGTATTCTCATGTCGATTGGGAGAAGCATGTCGATTGGGCCAAGTGTTGGTAAATATAGGTCGATTGGAGCAAATGGGTTTCTCCCTAAGTTGGAGTTTTGTGCATGATAGTTTTCTTTCTAAAGTAACCAATGAATACTTATTTGGGAAGCTATTATGTCCCCAAGGCGACAATGAGTGGTCATCTAACCCTTTTTTTATTGACTAATTACATCAAGTATCACTTTATTGAAGTACATTGTTAGCATATCAGTTGTAGGGTCGCTTGGGCGGATTTGAGGTTCTCTCATTGTGATGGCCGATCTATTTTCTTGTTTCTTTTATCCTCCTCCCATCTAATCTCAATTTGAGCCTGGGCCATGGCATGATCCATAGTGTAGCATCGAAATTTATTGAGCTTTTTATAGAGTCCACTTTCTGAAAGTAATCCATTTATGAATATTTCCACTGCAGTAGGCTGATAGAGATATGAGATTTTTATCCTTTCTTTATTGAAGCGAGTCACGTAGATTCGCAATTACTCCCATCTCCGTTGTTGGATTGCATTAAGGTCATTGGTGGTATTCTCAAGCTTGCAAGAACTTGCAAAATGCTCCACAAATTTATCAGCTAGTTCCTGATATGACCCAATAGTCATGTAAGATAGATTGAGGAACCAAGCGAGGGCTGGGCCAGCCAATGTTTCTCTGAATCCTCTACATATTCCAGCTACCCATTGATGAGGAGCCAGATCAGTCGACATCATCTTGTATTTGTAATGGATCACATGATCGTTCGGGTCTGTGGATCCGTCATACAGCTTCATATCTGAATGACTGAACTTCCTTGGTAGTTCGGTGGAAGTGATGGTGTCCAAAAATGGGGTATCTGAGATCGTGCCGAATCTGCTTTTTCTCACTGGTAGTCTGACACCAGGTATGCTGGAGAGAATTACATCTTTTAACTCCTACATTTCCTTGCGCATGGTGGAGGCTGGTCGGTTGAGGAAATATGTTGACTTCTTTCTTGATTTGGTGGATGGTTGTCTGATGGCAGATTGTCACTTGTCACATTGTTGAATGCCCCCAAGAGATTGGTGGGGATTGTGGGATTGCCGGGAAGGTCTGTAGTATCAGGTTGTTGGGAGGTTGAAGATATTTGCTCCAGTTGCTTCTGGAGGGTTATATTGGAGATTCGCATGACTGAATTTTCCTCCTCTAAGACTCGTAATCGTTCTTATAGAATGCCCATTTGAGAGGCCCTAGGATCTAATGTCTGATAGCTGCTAGAAGCCATGTGCAGCTGTGTTGAAGGGATCGTAGATCGAGAGATCTTCGTCTGCTATGAATCGCTAAGGCCCCACGGTGGGCGCCAAATTGGGGATGCTGATTTTCGCCCGAGGTCCACAATCGAGAATTTATAGGTTGAGGGCACTAGCGATCCTGCAAAACAAAGGTAGAGTGAGCGGGAGTAAACTACCCACCGGTGTGGTGGGTGGCGGGGGCACTCCGATGCTCAAGTCAGTGATGAAAGTGATCTATTAATACCGTTAGAGGAGGAGCAAGGTTATAGATTACCTTGATTCCTGTGAGCTATAGTGTGGGCTGTAGGTAGGAGGTCTATAGAGAGAATATTGCTTGAGCTATGGGTAGAAGAGCTTACATGCCCCTTCTCTTATGGACTTTGGTTCCTCTTATAGGCGATTCGAGGTGTGACTCATGAATGCCTTAATTGTTTATACGTTTTGGGTGATTGTAACAGTCGAGTCATGAAGAGGCAGTTATGGGCAGTCATGAAGGGTAGTTATGGGTCTGGACGTTTCATGGGTTGGTATTTAAAGGGGTTCAGGTATCGGTCTTTCGGTATGATGTTTCTACGAGCCTGGGCATGCACAATGTCTTTGGGTTCGGTTAGGGGGTTTCAGGATGCATTTAGCAGTGGGCCTGAGGCGAAAGGTCGAAATTAACTTGGACCAAATTTGGCCCGTACAAGAACAATCTCCGTATGTCAAAAAAACATCCTTAGTTCTTCTCAGATACTTGAGGATTATTTTGACAGCTGCCCAGTGTTGCTCACCAGGATTTGTCTGATACCTGCTCGTTATGCTAAGAGCATAAGATACATCAGGTCTTGTACATAGCATGGCGTACATGATCGATCCTATTGCTTAAGCATAATGGATCCTACTCATACGTTCTCTATCTGAAAGAGTATGTGGACATTGCTCCTTAGATAATTTGATTCCATGACAAGTAGGTAAATTACCTCTTTTGGAATCTTCCATTTTGAATCTTTTCAAAACTTTATCTATGTACGTAGATTGAGAAAGTCCTAACAACCTCTTAGATCTATTACGGTAGATCTTAATGCTGAGGATGTAGGCTGCTTTTCCCAAATCTTTCATGGGGAAATTCTGAGATAACCATTGCTTGGTGGCTTGCATCATGGGAATATCATTCCCGATAATTAATATGTCATCGACATATAATACAAGAAATACAACATCACTCCTACTAATTTTCCTATAAACACAAGGCTCGTCTATATTTTTGATGAAGTCAAATTCTTTGATTGTCTCATCAAATAGTATATTCCAACTTCTGTAGGCTTGCTTAAGTCCATAAATGGATCGTTTAAGCTTGCATACTTTATTATGATCATCCTTAGATGCAAACCCCTCAGGTTGTGTCATATAGACTTCCTATATGAGATTCCCATTAAGGAAAGCTGTTTTGACATCCATCTGCCAAATCTCATAATCAAAGTGTGCAGCTAGTGCCAGTAAAATTCGAATGGACTTTATCATTGCAACAGGTGAGAAAGTTTCGGCATAGTCAATTCCTTGGATTTGTCTATAACCTTTCGCCACCATCCTAGCCTTATAGGTTTGGATGTTGCCTTCTGCATTAGTTTTACGCTTGTAAATCCACTTGCAGCCTATGGGTTTTATCCTTTCAGGTGCATCTACCAAGTCCCAGACTTGATTCTGATACATAGAGTCTATTTCGGATTTCATGGCCTCAAGCCACTTGACTGAATCAATGTCACTCATTGCTTCATTATAACTGGTGGGATCGTCATTATCAATGACCTGATCATATTCCTCATCAATATGGAAACCATATCTTTCAGGCTCATGTCTTTCCCTACCAGACCTTCTGAGTTCATAACCTTATGGTTGTTCCGTCGCTGCCCTTTTGAGGGGCCTGAGGTTTAGTTCTATGTTAGTTTGTTCTTATCGTACCTCTTCAAGGTCAAGTCTATTCCCACTATATTTCTTGAGAAGGAATTCATTCTCTAGAAATTTAGCATTTTGTGAGACAAATGTTCTTTGTTCATTTGGAACGTAGAACATGTATGCTCTTGAGTTCAAGGCATATCCTACAAACTTACATTTAACTTACCTATGATCCAATTTGTTAGTTTGTGTGAGCTTGACATATGCATCACATCCCCAAACTCTTAGTTAACTAAGACTAGGACGTTTCCCTGACCATAACTCATATGGTGTTTGACTAACAGTCTTGGAAGGAACTTGGTTTAGTAGTAGTGTTGCAGTTTCTAAAGCAAGACCCCAAAATGAAAGAGGTAGATCCGTGTCTGGCATCATTGATCGAACCATATCTAATAATGTCCGATTTCTTCTTTCGGAGACCCCATTATGCTGTGGAGTTCCCGGAGGAATCCACTGGGAAACAATGCCATTTTCTCTCAAGTAATCTTGAAATTCATTGCTTAAGTATTCACCACATCGGTCAGACCTTAGTGACTTAATACTTTTATTAAGCTGGTTTTCTACTTCAGCCTTGAAGTCTTTGAATTTCTCAAAGGCATCAGATTTGTACCGCATAAGGTACACATACCCATATCGCGAATGATCATCGATAAAGGTAATGAAGTAGGAGAATCCACCTCTAGCGGTGACTGATATTGGTCCGCATAAATCAGAGTGTATGAGTTCTAATGTCTCTACTGCACGCTGTCTTTTACCTTTGAAGGGTAATTTGGTCATTTTACCAAGTAAACAAGACTCACAAGTTCCATAAGGTTTATATTTGAAGGGTTTGAAATACCCATCCTTATGTAGCTTAGTTAATCTTGTTTCATTGATATGACCTAAGCGATTGTGCCATAGAAGTGATTCATTGAGATTATTCGAGTTAACGTTGTATATATTAGAGGTTGAACATTCTTTGTTAGTTTGTAAGACATAGATACCATTATTCAAAATACCCTCTCCATATTTTATTTCATTGAAATAAATAGAACATTCATTACAACTTATTAGGCATGAAAAGCCTTTATTACATAAAGAAGAAATTCAAATGATGTTCTTTACTAAAGAAGGTACATAAACACAATCTTCTAAGTCTAAAACTAAACCATTCGGCAAAACTAATGAATAAGTCCCCATGCACAATGCAGCCAGTTTTGCTCTCAATTACCCATGCGTAAGTCAACCTCCCAATGATGGAGTCTCTTA
This sequence comes from Zanthoxylum bungeanum, assembly GCA_019454045.1. Taxonomy (NCBI): domain Eukaryota; kingdom Viridiplantae; phylum Streptophyta; class Magnoliopsida; order Sapindales; family Rutaceae; genus Zanthoxylum; species Zanthoxylum bungeanum. The sequence continues at coordinate 162,735 of SKCR01027387.1, read as the reverse complement.
CTGTTTCTCCCAGGCCCTGCACATTGTTACACAAGTGATCCCACAACCGGTGTCAAGCACCCAAGTAGAAGGTTCAGAGTTTTGAGAATATAGTTCAATCATATACAACATACCTGAAGCACTGGGCTTCTTAGCCTCTTGGGCTTCCCTAACTTCCTTGGCTTTCAAGGATCTGCAGTCTTTCTTCCAATGACCCTTCTTTCCACAAAAGAAACATTTCTCATTTCCATTTTTCTTCTCCACCTTACAATTGAGCTTTAGGTGATCTGGAGCTTTGGCATTGCCCTTATTTTTCTTTGGGCCTCGTGGCTTCAAGTCTGTACCCGTAAGCATGATGGAGGTTTTAAGCTCCGGTTTCAAGTCCTTCTCTGCTTGCTTTATCAGATTGTGCAATTCTGCTAAAGTAGCTTATTTATCAGACAGATGAAACTGCATAATAAAGTTAGAGAATTCTTTTGGTAAGGACTGAAGAATTAGATCGTGACCTATCTCATGATCCATGATGAACCCGAGGTTGGCCAATTTTTCAATGTGGCCAATCATCTTAAGCACATGTCCACTAACAGATCCTTCCTTATACCTTGTTTGGAATAAGGCACATGACACTTGGAATCTTATGGTATAAACGGAAGTTGCATACAACTCCTTCAAGTGAAAGATGATGTTTGAGCATCCATATCTTCGTGAGCTTTCTGAAGTTCGTCCGACATAAGCCAAGCATTATGCAAACTGCTTGCTCATCATCATCGACGTGTTTCTTCCAAGCATCAAATGTATCTTGGTCAGCATCTTCTGCGGGTTCAAGGGGGAAATGGTCTTTCAAGAACATAGAATATTTTCTTGTCGTAAGACAATTTTAAGGTTTCTAAACCAGTCATTGTAGTTGTCCCATTGAGCTTATGCTCATCAAGGATGGAACAAAATGATACTATGTTTTCCATTTGAATGTTTGTGAAATATTTTAACCCACAATTAAGAGAAAATGTTAAAATTAGGAATATGTTTTCATTAATGTTTATAATAACATGGGCTTTTAATATTATGAAGTTGCTCCCACTCAATTTTTAAAATTTTAAGCAAATCGCATCAACCCCAATATGATGGATTTCTTGTGGGCAAGGATCCTATTATCATCATTTCATAACTCCGACTAGGGCCGGTCGTTATAAAATACGATAATTAGGTAGGTTCCCAACCAATTTATGATATAAATCACAATTCCTTGATCATTGGATTGGGCAATCAAACATGCCATAGCTTATGCTAGTCCTTGTGGACACCCAATATTTTCCACTAAGTTGTAATACCACACATATGGGTCGTTGCGTCTTATGACTCAGAAAAGTCAAACCATTGTCAATAGTACGATTTAGGGCAAATTGGTATTGGTCAGTCTGGTAAAGCCTAGTCCTGCCAATACGGTTTAAGCCATTTGGCTCTATACTTTACAATGAGAGGCAAATTTTAGACTTAAATTATTATTGAGGATTTTAGCAAGTTTAAGTGAATAACTGTCAAATGGATTCCTCCATTGAAAATCCCCCAGGGAGGGTGGAACGAACTCTCTTAAATACCCTTACCTCTTAGGCTCTTATTGCCTTGGTGACAAGAATAAACAATAGATCCTCCAAATTAGTCCAACACTTTAAATATGCTTTAAGGTAAGCTTTGAGTAAATGATTATCTAGATGTCTTCACAGCTTTTCCTTTTGGCTATAAAAAGGTAGTGAGTGAAGGAAGACACCAAATCATTATCTAACTCTAGTAATACATTTGGTTAAATTAACTTTAGTTTGGAAAGTTTTATTAACCACTTGGTCCCAACCCACTTGTATCTTTTATAATGTCTTTTATTATAAACAAGTGATTTATATTTATTAGCCTTAAAGGTAATAAATCTCTAAGTTCATCACATAATAATTACTTAGCTAAGGGATAAGCAATACACTCTCTATTTCTTAGAAAGTCTCTAGATGCTTGCACCCTAAAATAATCATGCCAATTCTAATCATACATAGAATCATCAAGCATATGAGTTTTAATATGTTGGAATTATTTTAGGCATTAAATAACTTTTATTAATATTTAATTATGATATTGCATTTTATTTTATTCAAATAAATTTACTATTCACGTTTTTCTGTAGACGTGTGAACTTTAAATGCAATTTCACAATTGAAATCTTAACCAAATCATGCAAAACCTGTGCCGAAACGAAATTTCAGGGTGTTAGCTTTCCAATGAGCTTTTAAACACCAAATTTCGAGCTCAAATTAGAGAGAACTAATCAAAACAAAAACGGCGCTCTAATACCACTGTTGGGAAGCGGTCGTGAGTGCGCAGCGGAAAATAAAAATTATTTTGCCGCTTCCCTTTGCCCAAGACCCATTTGTTTTTATTATTCTATAAGCCTAGGCATGTTACTATATATTCTAAGCATAAAACTCATAAAACATGCAAAGAACATAAACCTAAACATGCTAACTATCATAAGAACTCTAAATAAAAAAAGAAGAAAAAAGACTTACTTGAACCGTAGACTCCTCCAGTCCTCCCCCCAATCTAAAAGCTTTTCTCGAACTCAACAAGCTCTTCCACGTTCCAAAGAGCCACCCAAGTGTGTGGCCTCCAAAGATGCACACACCAAAGCCAAAACTCAACGGCAAGACTACACTTGAGTGCACGGGTATTTTGCCATTGGTGGTAGCCTAGGCAAATACCTCAAAACTTTTAGAGTTGCTCACTTATATAAACCCAAGATATGAAAGGTTTTTGGTTGTGTTGTTGTGTAGCAAATTTGTGAAGAATTCTTTGGGTTTATATAGTGCTCCAAAGACAACAAAATAATTAAGATTCCAATGTGGGATAAAAACTAATTAATCTTAGCCATTGGATCTTAATTTAATCGTTTAATGAGATTATAAAACCCTAATAAGAGTTGGGCCGAATTGGAATTCAAAACAAATAACAAAAAAAAAATTACTATTACATACTATTCACATGAATAGTAATTTTTTTTTATTCCAATTCCCAAAGTGCCCCCATCGTCATTCACCAATCCCTAAGCGAATATGGAACCTCATAAATGATCTGTTCAATAATTAAACACATTGAACCATTTATGAACAATTCCTACAGCAATCATATATGCTGTTATATTTGTACTGTGCACTATTAACCATTGATTTCGACTTTGTTCTGTTTGTATGACCTTTTGGGCTCCCCTCAAGTTGGACATGAAATGAATCGTGATAATTTAATCGAACATAAATTATCCTCCGATCAGATGGTCGTTCAATTTCAATGACCAAGGTTGACATCTAGCAACATGCCAAGACCCCCAAATGAGAATGAAAGATATATATACCCATTTTGTATGCGATTTACATATGATACGGTCCCTCGCCTCACTATATCCCCACCTATTGACCTAGGGTACGGAAAGTGTCTACCCATATGGTCAAAGGCATGATGTTGATAGTGTCATGAATTATGCTAACCCAAGAATCTCACATGATTCTTCCGATGTGGCCACAGTCTCAAGCAGTGATCACACATATCAACCCGCGAACTGGAATACTACTCTTATAAGAAAATATTATCCGAGAGAGTGGCGATTCTCTGTTGTATCTTTACAAACTTCATGTGTTTCAACAAATGACCCAATCATACCCTTATGACCGGATCTTTTGAACCGGAAGAAGGAGAATGTCAAAGTTATTTGATCCACACATAAGATTGTAAAGACCTTAAGTCAAAGGACTAGTCATATAATCGATACATGAAAGTTCTCACAGACACATGGGATACACACTCCATATGAAAACTTTCGGCGATCAATTCGATGGACACGAGCAACTCATGCATCCATGTGATACACCAAGCGGACGGATCTCTGCTAGTTGCCTATGAGATCGGCCACCCCACTTAAGGGCAGATCATATCATCATGCTAGTCTCTCCACTTTGTGAACGCCCAGATTATTCACAAAACTATGACTAGGAACATTTAAGAGTAATGATTCTCATAAGGCGTGGAAGCCATCGTCTTATTACTCCAAGGGCTTTATTACAGTGTTGATGATTCTTATAAGTTATGTAAGACACGTATAATAAAGATTTCCATTTTATTAATTAATGAAAATATTACAAATACATGTACATATAGCCATCCACAAGTTGGGTATAGGGCATATCTCCAACAGCTCCAAGCTTTGAAATGAGTTCCAAACTCTTGGGTGAGTTTCCCTATCACCTTCTAAGACTCCTCAAGTGCTAGCTTGTAAGAATTTTGAAGAAAAATTTCTCTAATGGAGAGAGAACCAATCGGCCAAGCCAAGGAAAGAAGAAGATGAATATGAATGTCTTACAAAACTTGTGAGTTGTGTTGAAAAAGAAGTCATAAATACAAGCCAACTACTTCCATCATAAATAGTGACAAGTTGATGTAAGTTGTGGGTCCCACCCATTTTAAATTCCAAATTTAGTTGGTTCACACAAAAACTTTGGGCCCAGGTTCGTTTAATCCGACTAAATGAATTTTCCGTCGCTAAATAATTAAATCCAATTTAATTAAATAATAATGCCTCGCAAAATTATTACGAAAGTCGCTTACGAATTAATTCCAAATTAACTCGTTCGCTTGAATTAAAATCCAATTTTAATTTCGTATTGAAATCCAATTTCAATTGATATATCTGATATATTATTTTATCCCAAATAAATAAATTAAATAGTAAAATCCAATTTAACTATTAAATTTATTTAATTGATTAATTCCAAATTAATCTCGTTCTCTATTCTAGACGAATTAATCCCAAATTAATTCTTGCCGCAATTAATCCTAGATTAATTTTCTCTCTCATAATTAATCCCAGATTAATTCTGTTCGAGTCAAATGTTATTGGTGAATCTTTGGGAAGTGACCTAAGAGATTTCTGGATATGTTGGTAGTAAATACAGTTGTCGGACTATCCAACATGTGCGTACCCCGTACCATGTTCTCACTAATTTAAAAGACATGGTTGGCTTCTAGCAAAGCACCGTGCCTACCCAATTCTCCAGAAATATTCAACGAAGAATATATAATCTGTATCAGGCGTAGTATTCAAAGTATTGTATAATACGATCCAGTATCGGATGTCACATGCTAGGCCTATGGCTGGCTCTGTGTCTGCCCCGTACGAAGCATATATCGGATCCCGTGTAACTAGTCTATATAATCGGATAATCATGACATAGTCATACTATCCCGATAGCTGCAGCATATTAGAGTACTAGTACCGTATTCTGCGTGATTATCATCTCCATATGACTGAAGTGATACTCCAATCTTAACATCACACCCAATACACTACGATTCTCAGTAAACCCAGCAGAGGCCTACACAGAACCTGTTAAAGCTCCGGACGATCAAAACCAAAGCAAACTGATTGTCATAAGTACTAGCAATGCAAGTCTCAGGTTAAAGATCATATACACCTACCCTGATTCGGATTCCCATAGACATATAGTCATAATACCAATGTGACTACAGGGGGTCTATCCAGAGCGAAGCTGTTCCCGGTCCAATGGCTAACGGAACCTCTTATCATACTTGCATAAGTATCAAATACTTAAATATATGAGAATTATGCCGTTAAGCTTCCATATCGCGCACAAGTGTAATTCTAGCCTATTTCGCATTATCGATGTCCAGTCTCGATAATACTACGACTAGGGATATTTAATGATTAAACCGTTCATCGATTAATACTGTCTCATATCTTTTTATTCTGATTTAACCATATGGACTTTTATAATTTATATATCCAAAAAATATAATTAAAAAAATGATAAAATAGTAATTTCCTTTGTCACATAGTTAATTTGTACAAAAATACCATGTCTTTTACAAATAGTGATGTTATGGGTCATAATTGTCCAACAATCTCTCACTTGGCTCATAGCCAATCACTCAAGTATCTAACACCTGAACTATGTACATGTCACTCAAACTTTTGCTGAGAAATAGCTTTCATCAGCGGATTTGCAATGTTGTCATCTAAAGCGATCTTTTCGATCTTCACATCGCCACGATGTATGATTTCACGAATTAGATGGAAACATCAAAGTAATTGCTTGGATCGTTGATGAGACCGCGGTTCCTTAGCCTGTGTTATGGCCCCGTTATTGTCACAATACAAAGGTACGGGCTTAGCTGCTAACAGAACTACTCATAATCCAATTAGGAATTTACGGATCCAAATTGCTTCTTTTGCTGCCTCAGCTACAGTAATATATTCCACTTCTGTTATTGAATCGGCAACAGTCTCTTGCTTGGAAGATTTCCAGCTCACTGCTCCGTTGTTCAAAAAAAATATATACCCTGATTGCGACTTACAATCGTCTTTATCGGTTTGGAAACTTGCATCAATATACCCAGTCACCTTAAGTTCTCCTTCCCCATAGACTAAGAAAGCATCTTTAGTTCGTCTAAGATACTTAATGATGTTCTTTACCGTAATCCAGTGACCATCATCTAGATCGGCCTGATAGCGACTGCACATGCTCAAAGCATACAAGACATCAGGTCGCGTACATATCATGGCGTACATGATCGATCCGAATGCGGAAGCATACGAGATCCGATTCATTGAATCTTTCTCATCTTGAGTTTTAGGACACATGTCCTTAGATAGAGAGACGTCATGTGACACCGGAAGCAGCCCCCTCTTGGACTGATTCATGTTGAATCTCTTCAACACTTTGTCAATATACGAGCTCTGGAAGAGTCCAAACAGCTTTCTGGATTTATCCCGGTAGATCCTTATTCCCATAATAAAGACTGCTTCTCCTAGGTCTTTCAAGGAGAATTTTAATGAAAGCCAAGCTATCACCGATTGTAGCATGGGAATGTCATTGCCTAATAGCAATACATCATCAACATATAGGACAATGAATGTCAATGCACTCCCACTAACCTTCTTATATACACAAGAATCATATTCGTTTTGAATGAAACGATGTTCTTTTATGATCTCATCAAAATATTGGTTCCAAGAACGTGATGCTTGCTTCAATCCATAAATGGATCGCAAACCTTGTTTGCATGTTTTGGCACGACAAAACCGTCAGGCTGTTGCATATAAACATCCTTCAAAAGGTTCCCGTTAAGGAAAGCGGTTTTGAAGTCCATCTGCCATATTTCATAATCAAAATATGCAGCAATAGCAAGCATTATCCGAATAGATTTAATCATGGCAACAAGTGAAAACGTTTCGTCATAATCAACACAATGTCGTTGACGATACCCTTTCGCTAAGCCTAGCTTTGTGTGTTTGTATGTTGCCATCCATGCCCGTCTTCCTTTTGAAGACCCATTTACAACCAATAAGCTTAATGCCTTCTAGTGCATCAACCACTGTCCAAAATTGGTTGGTATACATGGAATCCATTTCAGACTTCATGGCCTCTTGCCATAAAGCGGAGTCGATACCTTGTATCGCTTCCTCATACGTAGTCGGTTCATTATCCTCAATAAGATTAATATCTACATGAGGTGAGATCAGAAACCAATACCTCTCAGGTTGTTTTCTGACTCTCTTTGACCTACGCGGTTCTTGTGTATTAGAAGATTGTGGAATACTCTCATCACTGGTGGCCTGTTCGTGTTCCGAGAGGGGGTCGATGCCAGAAATAGTATCACTCTCCGATTTTCATCGAGTTCTACTTTCCTCCCACTGATAAATGCATCTATAAATTTCTTTTCAAGGAAAACTACATGAAGAGCAACACATATCTTATTCTCTTGTGGGTTGTAGAAGTAATATCCTTTGGTTTCCCTAGGATAACCTACAAATAGGCACTTATCATATTTGGGTTCTAGTTTGGTACCATCCAAACATTTAACGTATGCCCAGCATCTCCAAATCTTCAGGAATGAGAAACTCGGTTTCTTTCCTGTCAATATTTCATATGGATTCTGTCCAACAGAATTTGACGGAACCTTGTTCTATTGCATTGTTCAATGCATATCCATAGAAGGAAATTGGTAGCTCAGTGCGACTCATTATTGACCTCACCATGTCAAACAAAGTTTTGTTTCTCCGTTCGGACACACTGTTCAATTGAGGTGTTCCGGGAGGAGTCCAATGTGAAAGAATACCATATTCTTTTAAGTATTCCAGAAACTCATTGCTTAAGTATTCTCCACCACGGTCCGACCGTAATGTTTTAATACTTTTACCGATATGTTTTTCTACTTCGTGTCGAAACTCTTTGAATTTCTCAAAAGTTTCCAACTTGTGTCTCATAAGATACACATAACCATAATGCGATGCATCATCCGTAAAGGTTACGAAGTATTCATATCCACCTCTAGCCTGGCTAGACATAGGCCCACATACGTCACTATGAACGAGGGCCAACAGCTCGGTGGCACGTACACCCTTACCACTAAAAAGGTGTTTTAGGCATTTTGCCCAATAAACAAGATTCACAGACATCATATGAATTAGGATCAAATCCGTCCAAGTATCCACTCTTCGAAAGTGTGGATATATGAGTCTTGTTAATGTGTCCCAGACAACAATGCCACAGATAAGTTTCATCTGTTTTACTCAATTTGAGCCTTTTGTTTGTCATGTTATATGTTTGAGATTCATTTATATTCAAAAATATAAAGACCATTATTAAGATTTGCTGTACATATCAAAATATCTTCTTTATATACAAAACATCAAGTGTTCCGGAATACAAAGGTATACCCGCATCGGGTTAAACTAGATACAGAGATGATGTTTATAGTCAAACTAGGTACAAAATAAAAGTCACCTAATGTAATTACATGCCTCGAGGGCAAATTCAAAACATAGGTCTCTACGACCAAAACAGCGACTCTCGTCCCGTTTCCGACTCAGAGGTCGAACTCTCTTGAAGTCAGTCTCCTGCTAATCTGCAGATCCTGCACATCAGTACATATGTAAGTACCACATCCAGAATCAAAAAAATAATTTTTAAAACCAGTAATGGACATGTTTATTTCAATAAAAAAACATACCTAAGGCCGGAGCCTTGCCCGCCCTCGCTTCCTTCAAGTCTGCCTTGTACTCACGGCAGTCACACTTCCAGTGACCCCGTTTGCCACAATGTAGGCAGACGTCTTGGGATTTGTCCTTAGTCTTCCCAGAAGTCTTTGATGATTTTGCCTTGCCCTTTTTCTTCTTTTTCTTCACACCCCCAAAAGCTTTCAGCCAAGCCTTGGCCTTCTGGGATGTCAAAGTAAGATGCGCCTTGCGCTTCTTGACCTTCAGAAGCTCTGGCTCTGCCTCTTTCAGCATCGCCATTAACTCTCTAAGAGTCTTTTCTTGGTTCATAATATTGTAGTTCATTATGAACCCGCCACAGCAATCGGGCAGAGACTGTAAGATCAAATCTATGGAAGTCTCAGCCTCAAAGGTTATGCCCAGCAAACCTAGCTGTTCGATGTCAGCAATCATCTACGACACGTAGTGCTCGATAAATGTACCTTCTGACATACGCGAGAGAAAAAGCTTCTTTTGAAATTCATACTTATGATATCTAAGATTAGATCTGTGAAGGTCCTTCAATTTCAAAATCATGTTATAAGGATCCAATCCTTTATTTTGATGACGAAATTGAGTCATTGCGGCAAGCATTACAGATTGAGCGGTAAAGTTATCATCTCGATGAGTCTTCCAAAACTCATGATCAACTGCTCGCTCAAGTCCGGGCTCAGGCCCGAGAGGTCTATCTATAACATAGAGTAACTTCTCGGCTCCCAAGACTATCCTGAGATTCATCTCCCAATCTAGAAAATTGGAGCAGTTAAAGACATTTTCACCCATGATGATGTCCTTAACACTAATCTTTTCTGTAATTTTTGATTACTATAGTCCAACTATCCAATCAATGATGACGATGTCCCTAACGTTAATCTTTCCAGCCATCTCGATTGCAATAGTCCAACTATTCAATCAACGATATCAGGTACACTCAAAATGTAATGGTTACTATAGTCTAACTATATAACCAACTACAAGTGAAGTAGTGTAAAAACAGTCCAACTGTTCAATGAAGGCAATAAAAGATATTAGTCCAACAAATATATTATAACAATGATAAATAAAATAAAAGAGCGCGTGTAAGCAAGTATTAAAGGAAATTGCAAATTTAATACTGGCCTCCCACTATTTTTCGGCAAGCCTCTAACCCTCTGTGGAGTACTCAGGAAACCCAGTTTCCTAGTGGGCTAGGATCCCGTTAAATAACACACAACCTTGACTTTGGCCAACAAGCTATATGAAACTTAACTAGGTAGATCTCTAATATCATTTGGATCTCATCCAATTCCTAGATCCGGTAGGTGGACCTCCAAGTCCTAGATATATATCCAATATATATTTCCTAACCTTTTCCTATGAATCAACTAAGCCTTGGCTTTGGCTCAACAAGCTTAATGATTCCAGTTAAGCGTGACCCATTGACAGTGGGAAAGCTTCGTAATCCATGTCGATAAACAGAAGTGACCTTGACTTTGGCCAACAAGTCACAACTGCCAAAGACATGCGATATATAACAAATCTTTCGTGGTTTAAACACATCCGCGATGGACAATGATCTTGACTTTGGCCAACAAACCAATGCCAATCTTGGATCTTGAGAGAGAACCACTCAATGGAAGGAAAACACTTAATATATATTGATGGTTTTTCGCGTAAATTGGAAACCAATTTATTATCTTTGATTAGGTCTCATCATACACCCTTAAACATGCATTCTAAAAGCATAATAAGGCGCGATAAAATTAATAATGATATACAGATGGATATATAACATTTTGTTCCTAGAACAAATCTCTCACTTTTTCCTCTCTCCCGCTAGCACTTTACATTCTTCTACCCAATTACATAATACATAAAGAAACCTCATTTACATTGAGGGGAATTGGTGAGAACAGAAATACAAAGAGATAAGGAGGTGATAGGCTGGACATGCAGGTCCAATTTAATAAATACTATATTTAAAACAATTTCCAAAATTACCCCCACCCAACTAATATCCATCTGATATACATTATTCATATAAATACATCCAAGTATTCACACAAAACATGTTGTTCAATTAATCTAATCTAATTAATTAATCTTTGATTAATGATCATCCAATGTTTATACAACGATTTGATTTGTGCGAGTCCAACTCGTTTAAGAATAAATACTCAAAGTAAGTATTCATAAATTATATCGAACTACAATTTTAAATCCAATTTAAATTGTATCCAATACTAATTCATGTTTAATTCCAAATTAAAGAATTACACTTTTAATAGTGCCTTTTAGACTTGGATTCCAAATCCAATCCAAATGGGTCTCAAAGGCACAATTAACATCCAATGCCAATTCAATTAAAGTCCAATGGGATTTCAATTAATTCTTTAGGCATGGGCTTTGGCCATTATGGATCAAACCCAAAATGTCAAGGCCCAAATAGGAATCACCCAATGCCAAAATCAATTTAGGCCCATTAGGCCCAATTAAATAATTAAAGGCCCATAGTCATATATTGGACTTTATGGAAATGATTTTAGGCCCAATTGGATCAAACCTAATTTTCCAAAACCATACTTGGCCCAACGAAGCCCATTAGCCCAAATACAACAAATTAAATTAATACATTATTCTAATATCATATTAATATAATTAAAGTGCAATTAACACAATTAATCTATTAATCTAATATTTCCAAAACATTAATTAATCGAAATTAATCATGCTTAATTCTCCAATTCATGTCCAACACAAATTGAAGCAAAATCAATTCATTAAACATGCTTGAACTCACAGAAAAGACAAGGAAATTATATCCAATTTTGATTTCAATCCAATTAAATCAACAATCACTATTCAATTCATGCCACAAACACATCCAATTGTCTAATTTTCAAAAAATCACCATGAGCATACTATGGTCAAGTTTTGGCCATGATTAGGGATTTGAGGAAATTTTGATCCAATCAATTTTCTCAAATCCAATGATGCACAAATCTTATTTATCATCATCTAAACACAACCAAACAATCAATTTTGAATTTAGACATGCTTCAAGCAAAATCCCCAAATTCAAGTGTATAAACCCTAGATTCAAATCAAGTTTAGATGGGCTCATGATACCATTGTTAGTGTGTCCTACACATGCCAAGGATCTCTAAACAAGATTAAAGTGTGAATAATCAAGTGAGTTGCGGAAAAAACTTACATTGAATGGATGAGAAATTTCAAAAATCTCCAATGGATGTAGAATCTCCAAGCTTTGAAATGAGTTCCAAACTCTTGGGTGAGTTTTCCTATCACCTTCTAAGACTCCTCATGTGCTAGCTTATAAGAAATTTTGAAGAAAACTTTCTTTAAGGGAGAGAGCACCAATCGGCCAAGCCAAGGAAAGAAGAAGAGGAATAGTAATGTCTTACAAAACTTGTGTGTTGTGTTGAAAAAGACGTCATAAATACAAGCCAACTACTTCTATGACAAATAGTGACAAGTTGATGCAAGTTGTGGATCCCACCCATTTTTAATTCCAAATTTAGTTGGCTTACACAACACACTTTGGGCCCGGGTTCGTTTAATCCGATTAAACGAATTTTTCGTCGCGACATAATTAAATCCAATTTAATTAAATAATAATGTCTCGCAAAATTATTACGAAAGTCGCTTACGAATTAATTCCAAATTAACTCGTTCGCTTGAATTAAAATCCAATTTTAATTCCGTATTGAAATCCAATTTCAATTAATATATCTGATATATTATTTTATCCCAAATAAATAAATTAAATAGAAAAATACAATTTAACTATAAAATTTATTTAATCAATTAATTCCAAATTCATCGTGTTCTCACTTCTAGACGAATTAATCCCAGATTAATTCTTGCCGCAATTAATCCCAGATTAATTTTCTCTCTCATAATTAATCCCAGATTAATTTTGTTCGAGTCAAATGTTATTGGTGAATCTTTGGGAAGCAACACAAGAGATTCCAGGATATGTTGGCAGTAAATACGGTTGTCGGACTATCCGACACGTGCGTACCCCATACCACGTTCTCACTGATTTACAAGACATGGTTGGCTTCTAGTAAAGCATCGTGCATACCCAATTCTCCAGAAATATTCAAGGAAGAATATATAATCTGAATCAGGCGTAGTATACAAAGTATTGCTTAATATGATCCAGTATCAGATGTCACATGTTAGGCCTAGGGCTGGCTCTATGTCTGCCCCGTACGAAGCATATATCGGATCCTGCGTAACTAGTCTCTGTAATCGGATAATCATGATCTAGTCATACTATCCCGATAGCGGCAATATATTAGAGTACTAGTACCGTATCCTGCGTGATCATTATCTCTATATGACTGAAGAGATACTCCCATCTTGATATCACACCCAATACACTACGATTCTCAGTAAACCCAGCAGAGGCGTACAAAAAACCTGTTAAAGCTCCAGACGACCAAAACCAAAGCAAACTGATTGTCGCAAGTACTAACGATGCAAGTCTCAGGTTAAAGATCATATACACCTACCCTGATTCGGATTCCCATAGACACATAGTCATAATACCAATGGGACTCCGATGGGTCTATCCAGAGCGAATCTGTTCTCGGTCCAACGACTAACAGAACCTCTTATCACACTTGCATAAGTATCTAATACTTAAATATATGAGAACTATGTCGTTAAGCTTCCATAACGCGCACAAGTGTAATACTAGCCTATTCCGCATTATCGATGTCCAGTCTCGATAATGCTACGACTAGGGATATTTAATGATTAAACTGTTCGTGGATTAATATTGTCTCATATCTTATTATTCTCATTTAACCATATGGATTTTTATTATTTATATATCCAAGTAATCCAATTACAAAATGATAAAATAGAAATTTCCTTTGTCACATAGTTAATTTATACAAAAACACCATGTCTTTTACAAATAGTGATGCTTTTGGTCATAATTGTCCAACACTTACAGCGACCATACCCACAAACATCATTTAAAAACATATACAATCATGCAAAAACAAAATGAAATAGTCCAAATAGTTACACATATTATTGTCCGCAACGAATGCCTAACAATGAAATCATAGAACATTCAAAGTACTTAATGCAACTCGAATCCACGTCCTTGAATAAATCATCTAAGCCAGACTCACAATGTGTATATATAAAGGTTCATTCACATCTTGATTCCTAAGTAAGCCAACTCAATGATTTCGTTTAAAAATTGGGTTTCGATTGGTTAAACCAACCTAGATATCTCAATTATGCTATATAATTGCCTTTCTGTGCTCAGTATGGTATGATTTTTTTCTTTTCTTTGTCTCTTTTTTCTTTTCATTTTCTTCTTTCAAAATATTTTCTTTATTTTTTCAACACATCTATCCTTTAAGGTAGCATTTCTCCTCATGGTGGTCCTAATTCTCACCATGGGTAGCTTCACGCTTATCGGTTATAGGTGCTTTAATTTCTTTCTTTAGAGACTTTTCTCTTTTTATTTTTAACCATACCATACATCATAACACTAGCAAATCAAGATAGACATCTAAGCAAATGGTCATTCCTCGATATGCAATTTCTTCAACTAGTCACCTTGCCAACTACTTAGGCTGTCACTGCTAAAAACCTATAGTTAAGTGCTTACGAGTCTAACCTAAATCAATTACTCAAAGCATCAGATAAAAGTATAATAAAGAATTTAACATTTCTAAGATTTCACCCTAAAACAAACAATATCATCATTGGACGTATGCTTTACTATTAAGGACTAAAAATAAATAAAATAATTTTAATTTTAATTTTTTTTTTTTTTTATTTTTCTAACAGATATTATCATGCACAAGCATACACCCCCACACTTAAAACTTACATTGTCCTCAATGTAAGATAAATATAAAGAAAATGATTAAGGAACAACGCTACCAGGTGCGGAGTTGATCAGGTTCCTGCTGGTAAGATTTGGGTTGTGTGACTGTGTAAGTTGCACTGAACACCTGCATAAATACTTATGCAAACAATAAACATGCAATTAGCACACAATAAAAGAAAACTACAATAAATAAATAAATAAAATGTATAAAATAAATAAATGCAGATACATCATAACACTAGCAAATCAAGATAGACATCTAAACAAATTGTCATTCCTCGATATGCAATTTCTTCAACTAGTCACCTTGCCAACTACTTAGGCTGTCACTGCTAAAAACCTATAGTTAAGTGCTTACGAGTCTAACCTAGATCAATTACTCAAAGCATCAGATAAAAGTATAATAAAGAACTTATCATTTCTAAGATTTCACCCTAAAACAAACAATATCATCATTGGACGTATGCTTTACTATTAAGGACTAAAAATAAATAAAATAATTTTAATTTTAATTTTTTTTATTTTTATAACAGGTATTATCATGCACAAGCATACACCCCCACACTTAAAACTTACATTGTCCTCAATGTAAGATAAATATAAAGAAAATGATTAAGGAACAACGCTACCAGGCGCGGAGTTGATCAGGTTCCTGCTGGTAAGATTTGGGTTTTGTGACTGTGTAAGTTGCACTGAACACCTGCATAAATACTTATACAAACAATAAACATGTAATTAGCACACAATAAAAGAAAACTACAATAAATAAATAAATAAAATGTATAAAATAAATTAATGCAGATACATCATAACAC
Organism: Zanthoxylum bungeanum; assembly: GCA_019454045.1. Classification (NCBI taxonomy): domain Eukaryota; kingdom Viridiplantae; phylum Streptophyta; class Magnoliopsida; order Sapindales; family Rutaceae; genus Zanthoxylum; species Zanthoxylum bungeanum. The sequence continues at coordinate 146,990 of SKCR01027387.1, read as the reverse complement.
TAGCAAATCAAGATAGACATCTAAGCAAATGGTCATTCCTCGATATGCAATTTCTTCAACTAGTCACCTTGCCAACTACTTAGGCTGTCACTGCTAAAAACCTATAGTTAAGTGCTTACGAGTCTAACCTAGATCAATTACTCAAAGCATCAGATAAAAGTATAAAAAGAACTTATCATTTCTAAGATTTCACCCTAAAACAAACAATATCATCATTGGACGTATGCTTTACTATTAAGGACTAAAAATAAATAAAATAATTTTAATTTTAATTTTTTTTTATTTTTCTAACAGGTATTATCATGCACAAGCATACACCCCCACACTTAAAACTTACATTGTCCTCAATGTAAGATAAATATAAAGAAAATGATTAAGGAACAACGCTACCAGGCGCGGAGTTGATCAGGTTCCTGCTGGTAAGATTTGGGTTTTGTGACTGTGTAAGTTGCACTGAACACCTGCATAAATACTTATACAAACAATAAACATGCAATTAGCACACAATAAAAGAAAACTACAATAAATAAATAAATAAAATGTATAAAATAAATAAATGCAGATGCAAGGGTTGCCTCCCCGCTAGCGCTAAGTTTAACGTCTTCATCCAGACGTAACCACTCAAGTTGTCATGGTGGCTTCCATGTAGAGGACCAATTAGTCCCATGTTCTTTCTTCTTCGACAGACATTGTTGATGAAGACATGAAAAAGAATCTTTGGCTAACTGTGGCAATTTATCCACTGATCCCACGGGATCTACTGATGGCTGAGATTTTATCAATTGGTTCAACCTCATTTTTAACTTCCCAGATATCATCTTCAATTGAGCACTAACTTCTTTTTTTCCTCATTTTACGATTCTTTGGGATAAGGTCCAGCTCGAGAGGGTTAAATTAATGTTGTACAGAGGTTGTCTCCAGTAAGACTGTATATAGCATGTATGTGTAATGACACTCATCATCATCTCAATGTTGTTTCTCAATATGAAAAATGTTCACCTCCAGTGTCATATTTCCAAAAGATAACTTCATGAGACCATTCCTGCAATTAATAAGGGCATTGGCTGTAGCAAAAAAATGTCTTCCTAAGATTAGAGGAATTTTTGACTTAGTGTTAATCACAGATTGAGTGTCTAAGATCAGGAAATCAACAGGGTAGTAGAATTTATCAATTTATAATAAAAACATCCTCAACTAATCCCCGCGGTGTTATGGTAGAGCAATCAGCTAACTATAAAACCACTTATGTAGGTTTAATCTCTCCAAGTCCTAACTGCTTATAGATAGCGTATGGCATGAGATTAACACTAGCACCTAAATCTAATAAAGCTTGATCAAACTTGCATGTGCCAATATGACAGGTAATGGTGGGACATCCTGGATCTTTGTATTTTGGTGGAGTCCACTGTTCAATTACTACACTAGCTTGCTCTTTTAAAAATGCAGTCTTCTTCACATGGTGTTTCCTTTTTATGGTGCATAGATCCTTTAAAACCTTCGCATAAGTGGGAACTTGTTTTATCACATGTAACAGCGAAAGGTTAATCTTTACTTGCTTAAGATGTTCTAGGATCTCACTATTTGGGTCTGTAGCTCTCGCTATGGGCCTAAGTGCCTGAGGAAAGGGTACTCTAACTGGGAAATGCGTCTTTTGATCTGCCTGAGGGGTATTTTCATTACTATCCTTACTGGCTCCTATAGTGTTGGAAGTGTCCTGCAAGCCTACATATTTACCACTCCTAGTGATTATAGCACTAACACCTCTTACATTGGATACCTCATGATCAGTCTGTGCCATGTGTTGCCCTTGTGGATTTGGTTGAGCCTGAGATGCGAATTTTCTTTGTTCTTGCACACTCAGGGCATTCGTCAACTTAGAGACTTGACTGTTAATCTCCTTATTGTCTTCAACTACTTGGCTATCAATGACTCAAACCTTTGATTGGTTTTGCTCTAGGCCTCCAAAAATTCTTTCTGGGCCTCTACAAATGCTTGCACAATATCCTCTAAGGAATTCCTATAAATGGCAGGTGTATGATACTATGGGGCACTATAACCTTTGGTTTGTTGTGTCTGGGTAGGCTGACAAGACTCTTGTTTCCAACTAAGATTGGGATGGTTCCGCCAACTGGGATTATAGTTATCTGAATAAGGTGTGTATGGCTTCTTGTACATCTATAAAGTGTTACAGTGTTCCTCATATATGCCCCTCATCTCACCATATACCAGACACTCTTGGGCTAGATGGTCAGTTCTCTTACACATAAAACATACCCCTTAAGGATCTAAATGGGCTACTGTATGCATAGTCTGGCTATCATTAGCTTTTAAGGCTTTTAAATTTCTAGTTAATAACTCAACTTATGCCTTAAGACTATCATATTCCTTAAAGTGGTGTATGTCTATGCTAGAAGGAGTGAGGTGTGTCCTATCAGTGCTATCAATGGCATTAGGTACAGTCCAAGTGTGAAATTTCTCAGCTAAGTCATTTAATTACTCTAACGCCTCATCAGGGTCCTTTCGGATAAACTCACCATTGCATATTGTCTCCACGAATTGGCGCTCTCTAGGGGTTAAACCGTCATGGAAGGTTGCTACAACCTCTTCAAACTCTCTAATGTGCACATAAGGGTTCTCGTTCTCCAAATCATGAAAGGTTATGAGATATTGTATCATTATAGGCTTAAAATCTATATGTAGTGCATTCGGAGGAAACATGATGCACGATGGTGTAGATGTGCGAGTGGGGTGAAGGTACTCTTCAAGAGTCTTAATATGTGGTCTCTCATACTCACTCATAGTATGTGTGCTAGATGTAGATGGTGAGGTAAAAAGATTGTCAAATAAACTTTCTGAATCTGAGTTTTCTTCTTCAATCCTAACAAATCTACCAAACCTATCCATACGTCTAGGCATGCAATTAACCACAAATAAAACTATAAACAAAAATAAAAGAATAAACTAAAAATAAATTAATTAATTAATTAAAATTAAAATTAAAATTAAAATTAAAATTAAAATTAAAATTAAAATTAAAATTGAAATAAAATTAATGAAATAAATAAATAAATAAAATAAACTAATAATCAAAAATTCATAACTAAAACTGAAATTGAAATAAAATAAATAAATAAGTAAATAATAATAATAAAAAATAAGATGGAACGAAGTTACCGCTTTTGTGGTTGACCAAGCAAACCTGCTCCTTTTGCTTGTAAATCGTCTCCCCGACAACAGCGCTAAGATTTGATTACCCCCAAAAAGGTACTTGCGGCTATCGCAGTATAATTGAGGTGTCGATTCCTCAGAGAGATGGTTACAAGGACTGATTTACTTAAACAAAAACGTTTTGCTGCAACTTAATAAAAAGATAGATTGAATTGGTAATTAAAGTAAAGATAAATAAAAACAATTAAAAGATATCAATATAGAGAGGCAGCAAAGCATCGGGAATCACTATTGTATCAAATTCCTATATCCAGTTATTGATTCATGTTATTACTCAATTGAAGGTTTCACATCCCAAATCAACAATCGGAAAATATTAAATTCTAAGCATATTAATTTCTAAGGTAATTGATGATTTGTTTTCTCTATGTTAACAGCACACAAAGTCATCGTTACGTCGATAATATACCCTCAGGCAATACTGAAACAGAAGACCAATTCATAAAATAACTTTACCAGTCACAACTGGGTTCACAAATCACACATAGAAGAAGCATGACTGGATCTATATGCAAGTTTGATAAAAACAGTTTCTGGATTCATATAATCAAAATATAATAATGAATAACAAACATTAATTGTATTAACGTTTAAGAGTATATAAAAATCATCAACATGAATATAAGAAATCAAATACAAGAGTTCATCCTTAGCTTTGCCTAAGAGATTAGTTCTCCATGTAGAAGAGAGATATAGCCTGAAGAGATTGTAGCAGCATCATGTCTGTTATGAAGTTTTTTCGTTCTTCAAACTCAAATTTATGTTTGTGGCTCTTTGTTGTGTGTTTCTTCTCTCTTTTTCTCCTATTTTTCTCTCCCTTTAGGGTTTTGGACGAGCTTGGATTTATATACAGAAGTCCTAGAGGTATTATTTGCGTAAAAAATGAACTTAAACAAAATCCTGGAAAACGTATCTGTCGCGATGCGTGGCCGGTTTTCTTGTTTCTCCGATTCTGCAATTCAGCTCTTCCCGTGTGCTTTCGATGCGTCCGCAAGGTCCCCGAAACATGTGTAATTGCTCAAATCTTCATGTTTCATTGCTCCCTAATAATAAGACACAAAAAACTATATTAAGATTAAATAAATGATAAACAAGTCGAATTAGCGATGTTCAAAGTAGACTTTCATGCACTTATCAGTCAGCAATACAAGATTGCTTAATGCTCCTCCATACTATAGCCCCATCACCTAGGGTGAACACTGATCCAGATGTTGATTCCTATAATCGACATCTGTTTGAAAATCAGAGTCAGTATATCCTCTCAGGATCATATCCTGACTAGAATATACAACCATATAATTTCTCGTTCTCCTAAGATATTTGAGAATATGTTTTACTGCCACCCAATGATCTAATACTTGGTTGGATTGAAACCTACTGGCTACTCCCACTGCAAAACAGATGTCCGGTCTCGTGCATCACATAGCATACATAAGACTTCCAATTGCTAAAGCATATGGTATATGTCTCATCTCTTCAATTGCTTGAGGTGTCTTAAGAGATTGTTCCTTAGACAAATGAATTCAATGCCTGAAAAGTAAATTTCCTTTTTTGGAATTCCGCATACCAAATCGCACAAGAATTTTATCGATATAGGATCCTTGAGACATTACTAACAGTTATTTCTTGTGATCCTTAATGATCTGAATCCCAAGTACATAACTTGCCTCTCCCAAGTCTTTCATTTGGAATTGGTTAGCTAGCCATATTTTCACGTCTGATAATATCTTTACATCATTCCCAATGAGTAAAATATCATCGACGTATAACACAAGGAAAACCACCTTACCATCAATGATGCGCTTATAGACACAAGGCTCATCAATGTTCTGCTCAAAGTTATAAGACTTGATCGTAGTATCAAACCTTATGTTCCAAGATCTAGATGCTTGCTTGAGCTCATAAATGGACCTTTGCAACTTGCAAACTTTTTGCTCTTGACATTAGGTTATGAACCTCTCTGGTTGTACCATATAGATACTTTCATCAAGATTGCCACTCAAGAATGCCACCTTGACGTCCATTTACCAAATCTCATAGTCATAATATGTGACAATGGAAAGAAGAATCTTGATGGATTTAAGCATGGCTATTAGTGAGAAAGTCTCTTCATAGTCAACTCATTCTTTCTGAGTATAACCCTTTGCCACTAGCCTAGCCTTGAAAGTATGTACTTTCCCATCTATTCCTCTTTTTCTCTTGTAGATCCACTTGCAACCTATGGGTTTTACTCCATCAGGTTGGTCTACAAGTTCCCAGACTGAGTTAGAGTACATAGACTTCATCTCAAGGTTCATGGCTTTAAGTCATTCCTCTTTATCAGTATATTCCATTGTACTATAATAGGTCAATGAATCATATATACCATCACAAGATGTAACAACTTGCACCTCACCATTTCCTAGATAGCGTTCAGGTTGTCTTACAACCTTCTCCATACGTTTGACTTTCAGATAAACTTGCATTTGACTTTCAGATGTAGAATGTGTTATTTCTTTATCAACATTTGACAATGGTGTACTGGTCGTACCAGCAAGTAACCCCTCAAGTAACACTTTACTTTGAGGTTTGAACTCTCTCATATAGTCCTCCTCAAGAAATGTAGCATTTTTCGACACAAATACTTTATTATCTTCCTGACTATAAAAGAATACACCCATAATATCCTTAGGATAGCTTACAAATAGGCACACCTGTGAACGTGGTTCCAACTTAGTAGTCTTGTTTAACACATGTACTGGACACCCCCATATGTGGAAATCTCACAAACTAGCTTTACGAACATTCCACAATTCTAAGAGAGTCTTAGGAACAGACTTATAAGGAACTACATTCAGGATATACATTACAGTTTGTAATGCATACCCCCATAAAGAATAGGAAGAGTGCTATAACTAAACATTGATCTCATCATGTCTAGTAGGGTCCGATTTCTCATTTCTGCAACACCATTTTATTGTGGTGTTCCAGGTGCTATGAGCTGTGAGATAATTCCTTGCTCAACTAAGAATTCCTCGAAATCTCTATCAAGGTATTCTCCTCCACAATCTGATCGTAGAATTTTGATTCTTTTACCTAACTGGTTCTCAACTTCAGCACAATACTCTTTGAACTTTTCAAATGTATCTGAGTTGTACTGCATTAGGTAAACATACCTATATCTGGAATAATCGTCAATGAAAGTGACGAAATATTCATAACCACCTCATGCTTTTACATTCATCAGTCCGCAAACGTCCGAATGTATTAGCTCAAGTGTTTCTTTGGCTCTTATCCATTTTCCAGTAAAAAAGTCTCTTAGTCATTTTGCCTTCTAGACAGGATTTGCAGACAGGTAAAGTACCGAGTCTTAATTGATTTAAAACTCCGTTCTTAATTAGTCTATCTATCCAGTCAAGGCTAATGTGACCAAGTCTAAGGTGCCATAAATATGTATCATCATGAGAAATCTTTTTCCTTTTAGTTTTAGATCTTTCAATCTTAAACATTTCAGTATTAAGCAGTGATTCATGCATTAATGGTCTTAATACATATAGATTCTTCTCGTAGTTTCCCGTGCTTATATTTAATCCATTTATACTAATAATAACTAACTTATTATTAAATGAAATAGAAAAACCACATTCCATAAGTTTTTTTACAGAAATCAAATTCCTGCGAAAATCAGGAATATATAGCACATCATTCAAACATAAATAACTCTTATTAAAATTCAAATTTGAAACTCCCACTGCTTTTGCTGAAACAACAAGGTCCCTCCATGAGTCAAGTAGCTACAAAGAACAACAAACATGGTTAGTGGCACCAGAATCAACAATTCATATGGATTATCATCCTACCAAAAGAGACTCAATGACAAGTAAATCGTATTTACCTGTATTCTTTTTCTCTTTAAGCTCAGCGAGGTATTTCGAAAAATTCCTTTTCCAATGCCTTCGTTGTTCACAATGGAAACATTTTCCTTTGGCATTGGTTCCTTTAGAGCTTTTGTTGTTTTTCTTTTTCATTGGTTTTGCCTTAGCCTTCCAATTGCCTTTCTTCTTCTTCTTTGCAGATTTAGAAGATTCGGTAACATTTTCCTCGGCATTGGACCTACGAGGAATCATCTTGATGGACACATAATTGGTGAGCTCATTTAGCAGTTCAGTCAACGTAAAAGTCAACTTATTCATAGAACAGTTGCTTTTAAACTACAAGAAACTCTTCGGAAGGGTTTCCATGATCATTTTCACTTGGCTTTGCACATTGATACGTGCACCATGGGTTTCAACCATATTAAGATGAGAGATCATCCTTAACACATGGTCTCAGACTGATGTGTCTTCCTTCATTCTAGCGGTCAATATAGAGACTATTACCTCATGTTGTTGTCGGTCTGAAGGTTGCCCAAACATGCTTTGTAAATACTGCATAATCATTGATGATGTCGCCATAGGCTCATAATGTGTAGCAAGAACCTCAGACATAGATGCTATCAAATAGCTATGGGCTTTCTCATCAGCTTTAATCCAATTATTATAGGCATTACGTGCAGCTCTGCCAGCATTTGGTGCTGGCTCAGGAGGACATTCCTCTATTAGGACAAATTTAAGGTCTTCGTAGACCAAAATAACATTCATATCACTTTTCCATTTAACATAGTTTTCCCCGATTAATTTTTCTTGTTGTTTGAGAATTGAGATAATTGCAGATGCCATGGCTGAAAGAATAATAAGCGCGCATTCAACATTTATTCATCGTATATTAAAATTGTGAAATATTTATGCATAAAATTAAACATGATGTATGATCAATGTATAATGAATTAAAAACCTAAAAGAATTACTATGCCACAATGATCTATCATCCTACAAATAAGTGCCGCCGTAGGGTAGGTCAAGTATTGACATGATAGACTGAGACATTCTCAATTGATTAATATATCTGAAATAAATCTTATTCCTATTTTAATCAACTACCGTTATTTTGATCAATGAATCTTTGATTAACAACTTAATCATTCCTTTGTGAGTGTGACCTATTATTTCGGAACCCTTGGACTTAACTAGTGAAGTGTCGTCGTAGGGTAGGGCAAATCACCAGATACATCTAGAGTCCATATCCTCTCGGAATCCAAACCTGATATTGACCCAAAAAGGACACCATCCGTAGGGGGACGAAAGCAAAGCTGTCTCCGAGGTGCCTTTTGAATCTCAAATTTCTAGACAACAATGGAGATCGTTGGATATTTGTGGTATACCCATCTCCCACTCACTATTTTAAAGTGTAAAGTTTCTATCTCATTAGTATCTAATGAATCTTAGATTATGCTCGACTAAAGTCATAACCTTATTAATACTAGTTGATAATTTAGTGATTTAACCAAATTTAACTCTTAAAATTTTATTCACTAATCCCGATTAGTCTCTACTAACCAATTAACTTAATTAAACTAATTTAATCAAGTTATTTTAGTGATATAATCAATTTAACTATTAAATTATTAGTCCACTAATGGGTTTTAAAATTTAGAATTCAACGAATAGACCAAATGTCATTAAATCATTTAATTGATAAAAGTATATTATTTATTCTAAAGGTATGTGGTATTGTATCCCGAGTACAGACCATATTACCGTCCATTCAGAATCGGCTATGGAATTTATGTCCGGGTTTTCATCTGATATACCAAGGAAAATAATGTACTCGTAAGGTCCATTTGTTTCTAAAACTTGAATTCGTAATTTTTAAACCTTTAAACCAATTAATCTTATTAATCCATTTGAATTCATTTCATATTCTTATTTTACTTTTAAATTACGTAAAATCATATTTTCTGACTAGAATATCATGCATGTCTACATGTTATGGCATGTGAAAATATAAGAGTAGGCACCTTAGGCTATATGACATGTTAATAAACTATTTAAAACACATATATATATATACCCAAGCATGGGCGTCGCAATGCGAACTGGTGGGCGTCGCGATGCCTAAGAAACCAGAACCTGAAAATGCATCAGGTCATGTCTGCTTCGTGACGCAGGTAGGCTTGCGTAGTGACATAGCATGTTCCAGTAGCTTACTGGACTTACTGGAATGTGCGGCGTCGTGACGCACACTGTTTTCCAATGGTTGAATTTCAAAAATTCATAATATTACAAATTTCGTTGACCTAGCTCTTATTTTTCTATACTAATCTAATTAGTACAATAAATCCAAGACATCCATTGGCCTTCAAATCTTGTTCCATGGAGTGTTGTTGAGTTCTTCACGGAATTTCTTCATCAAAAGTCCTTCGCGGCATCGGCTCCTCCAAGTTACAAATAGGGTTACATAATGGACTTATTATAAAGGAAATAAACTTACAACACTTGAAAGAATATGACCTTATAGTATTACATTTCCAATATTAAAAACACGAGTAGGAAAAATTATCGATCAACGCAATACATTCATCACATGAATCAAAAGTAAGCATTCATCACATGAACATTAAAACCATTCATCTCATGATTCAGTTTTGCCTACTCATCACGACATGTATTTTAATATAAATTATTAAAACTAAAAATGAGAAGGGTTAAGAAAAATTTTCAACCTTAAGCTCTCGATGCCAATTGTAGGAAATAATTTTCCTTAGCGCGGCGAAAGTGGCTTGTGTGGTCACCGACTCCGGTATGGATCTTTAAAATTTTCTTTGCCTTCTCCCTTTGTTGTAGTAACCGAAATCAATCATTTGATGTCCAACGCTTGGATCAATCACTCGATCTTCAGAACTATGACTCGAAACCAACAAACCGAAGTGTGGGCTTCACTCACAAAGATTAAACTCTAAACAGTTTAGAGAATTAAGATGTCACAATGATGTTTGGGTTTTGGAATTTCAAACACTCTTATAACACTTGTGAATGCTTGAACTCTCTCTATTTTCTCTCATTTGCACTTGTGTGAATGAATTTAAAATGTTAACCTTAGAAGTGAGAGAAATGGTAGAGATTACATTCTCTTACACAAGCCAACTAACCTTGTGATTAAGCATCTAATGCTTTCTTTCAATGGCAAACACATAAATGTGGAGGCAATACCAAAACATAAAAAAGGATTAGCTAATGACAAAACTATTAGGTGTATACATGCCACCTAATAGACATAATAAGTTAGAGAGCATGGCAAGCCATATGGCTTTGTCTCCAAGGTAAATGAAAATCACTATCTTAATATTGATTAAATTATTTTCAATTATGTTGTAGTAATTATCTCATAATTATTACTAACTTGATTATCTCATAATCAAAGAATTCTAGAAAACATTAAGTTAACTGATTTAACATAGTTTTCATTTGTGACAATAAATATTATGAATCTCATTAATAATATATAAATATAATGTGAGCATATATTAGACAATCTAATTATATTAGGTTTGCTACAGTTAATCGAGCTAGTATGAGGACCAAATGGACCTACGGTTCCGAGCTCCAATAATTTCGAAATATTAATTAAACTCTTTAATTAAATATTACAAATTATTAACTCCGCGTTATTCCACTAAAAACTCAAAGTTGAACTCTCGTTACCGTAGATGGATAAAATAAACCGAACAACTTCGGTGTCCATCGATGTAATCATTACATATGGATATAGCCCTTCATGAATATCTCATAAATAGAGCTGGGTAAAAAGTCCGTTAAACCCATCTAGATATTTTGTCTCTTAGGCACCATTGATTCTATAATGAATAATTAATTCATAACAATTATGAATATAAAACTTTCTATTCGTAATAGAAAACTTGAGTGCTCAAATTGTTCAAGTCCCGAATCAACTCTTAAAAGGGATATTTTTCTGCTTCTCGTAAGAAGGAATGAATTCCATATCTATGTAAAATGTTCCCAGCTATACACCAAACCATATCCCCAAAATACGTAGTTATTGGCCGGGAATGCAACACCAACCTCACCATAGTAAATCAAAGGACATAGACTATCATGCAGGAGTTCGTAATACACTCAGGATTAAGACGATTATTAAAAGAAATTTCTATTTATTTGAGTCAAGTCTTATATGATCTCATCATACAAGGTGCCTCCATTCCCATATCACTACATGAACGAACCCGGATCAAGGTCATCATACAAGTATAATGTTGGTTTCTATTAAGGTCCCAAGATAAAAAATAAGCATGAAAACATGTGTGAATAATAATCGAGAAGTTGCGGAATACTTACATCGATTGGTTGAGCGACGCGGCAAGCAACGAAAATCTGTTTTCTGCCTTCCTTCACTGCTCGACAGTGTGCAGTTCACAGCCCTCCATTTTCTGTTTTTGAGCTCCTCGAACAAGCTCCAAGCTTAGTCAAACGATTCCCGTCTCATGGGTGGACTTCCCTATCACCTTCGCATGTCTCGTAAGTGTGCTAGCACTTGTGATTTTGCCACAAAATCACACTCTTGTGCTTCCCTTCACTGCTCGGCAGTGAGCAAACCAGAGGAGAGAAAATGCCCATTTGGGCGTGAGTGTAGGAGAGAAGAAGTGAAGTTGTTATTTTAATTTTGTGTATCTAATACCAAAATCAAAAGTCAAACACCTATTATAATAATAATAAATGTCTTTCAAGCTTTCAAAAAGCTTTTCAACAACTCCCATCAAGTCACATCTATCAATCAAGTTGTCAAGTCACATCACTCAAACTGACAAGTGATTTGACGCTTGAAGTTATGCTAGATGCGACTAGCGATTTGACGCTTGATTTGACTTGCGTGCCGCACTCGAATTCAAAATGCGAATGCGCTCGCAAATAATCCCGGGTTCGGGTTCGCTAACTCCAAATTAATGAATTTTCTGTTGCGTCATAATTAAATGATTACGCCTAGCGAAATCACTATTCACGTCGCTAATGAATTAATTCTAAATTAATTCTTTCGCCCGAATTAAAATCTAATTTTAATTCTGCGTCAAAATCCAATTTCGTTTAATATATCAAATATATTAATTTCTCGATTAATTCCAAATTAATCGTTATCTCTCTTTAATAGATATTTTATCCCAGATAAAATATCTCCGCAATTAATCCCAGATTAACCTTCTCTCTCTTCTTATTAATCCCATATTAATTTAGAGTGCGAGTCATACATCATCGGTGAATCTTTGGGAAGCGACCCATGAGATCCCCGGATATGTTGGCAGTAAATTCGGTCATCGGACTATCCGAACGTGTAAGTACCTCTTACTACGTTTATACCGATTTACAAGATAAGGTTGGCCTCTAGCAAAGCGCCATGCCTACCCAATTCTCCGGAAACATCCTTATAGGAATAAAGGATCTGTATCAGGCGTAGTATACATAGTATTGCTTATTTCTGTCCAGTATCGGATGATCACGTGTTAGGCCTGGGGCTGGAATTGTGTCTGCCCCGTATGAAGCACATGTCGGATGTTGGTGACTAGTCTCTATAATCGGATAAACCTGACCTTGTCATTTTATCTCGATAGCTGCAGCATTTAAGAGAACCAGTCCCGTATCCTACGTGACCATCATCTCCATATGACTAGAGTGACACTTCTATCTTGACATCACACCCAATACACTACGATTCTCAATATACCCAGCATTGGCGTACACAAAACCTGTTAAAGCCCTGGACGACCTCAACCAAAGTATATTGATTGTCGTAAGTATTAGCGGTGCAAGTCTCAGGTTAAGACCAAATACACCTACCCTGATTTCGGACTTCCATAGACACATGGTCATACTACCAATGGAATTCCGATGGGGTCTATCCAGAGCGAAGCTGTTTCCCGTACCATCGGTAAAACACACTCTTATTACACTTGCATGAGTATCCTATACCCAAATATATGTGAACTATGTCGTTGTGCCCTCACAAACGCGCACAAGTGCAATACTAGTCTTTTACATATTTATCGATGTTCAATCTCGATAATACTCTAACTAGGGATATTTAATGATTTATCCTTCGTGGACTGATACTGTCTCATATCTTTCTCCATCCAAGAACAAATCACAAGGACCTCTCATCATTTATACATCTAGGTGATCTAATCACAAATGATAAGAGTGCAATCTCCTTTGCACATAGTTAATTTATACAACAACACCATGATCTGTACAAATAGTGACGCTATGGGTCATAATTGTCCAACAATCTCCCACTTGGCCTATAGCCAGTCACTCGAGTGTCTTACACCCGAACTATGTACGGTTGGCTCAAACTGCTGAGGAAAGACTTTCGTCAGCGGATTTGCATGATTATCATCTGATGCGATTTATTCGATCATCACATCCCCACGATGTATGATCCGAACGAATCAGATGAATATCGAAGTATATATCTGGATCTTTGATGAGACCATTAATTCTTTAGCCTGTGCTCAAGCCTAGCTCAGCTGCTAACAGAATTATATCTAATCTAATTAGATTTTTTTATCGACCCAGAAGGCTTCTATTGCCGCCTCAACTGCAGCAATAACCCGCATTTGTTGTTTATACGGTAACAGTATCTTGCTTGGAAGATTTCCAGCTCACTATTCCGTTATTCAAACTGTATAGTACCATTTGCTACTTATAGTCGTTTTATCGGTTTTAGGAAACTTGCTACAGTGATCCCAGTCACTTCAAGTTCTCCTTCTCCATAGTTTAAGACAGCATCCTTAGTTCTCTAAGATACTAACGGATGTTCTTAACATCAATCCAGTGACTATCACTTGGATTGGCCTGTTTGTGACTTCATATGCTCAAAGCGTATGAGACACCAGGTAGCGTACAGTTTTCAGCGTATGAGACACCAGATAGGTACATGGATCGAATAACCCGCAAACCTTGTTTGCTAGTTTAGGCATGACAAAACCGACAGGATGTTGTAAACATCCCCCGAAAGGTTTCCTTTTCAGGAAAGCGATTTTCCCGTAAAGCTGTCATATTTCATAAATGAAACACGCAGCTTTAGCAAGCATTATCCAAATGGATTTACCATGACAACAAGTAAAAGGTTGAATCGAAATCAACACAATGTTGATAATGATACCTTTCCGCTAAAAGCCTACCTTTATTCGTTGGTATGTTGCCATTCATGTATGTCTTCCTTGAAGACTTATACAGTACCAATAGGCACAATGCCTTGCGGTACTTCAACTAGTATCCAAACTTGTTGATATATATGGAATCCATTTCGGACTCATGACACTTTGTCATAATTAGGGAGTCGATACCTTGCATCACTTCCTCGTACGTATTCAGTTGGTATACCTCAAAAGATAGACATCTTTATGAGGTGAGATCAGAAACCCATACCCCAGGTTGTTTTCTGACTCTCTCCGACCTACACGGTACTTGTGTATTCAAAGATTATTGGTAATAGTTTCATCCTTGATGAACTATTTAATCTGTTCCATTAAGATTCGGTGCCTTGAATAGTATCACTCCGATTTTCATCGAGTTTTACTATCCTCCCACTTACCACTGCATATCGGTATTCCTCTTAGGAAAACCACATGGTGAGCAACAATCTAATTGTTCTCTTGTGAGTTGTATAAGTACTTATACTTATGGTATCCCTAGGATAACCTACAATTGGCACTTATCCAATTTGAGTTCTAGTTTGGTATCATCTAAATATATGCCAAGCATACCCAACTAATCAGGGATGTGAAACCCAGTTTCTTTCCCGTTCATATCTAATATGAAATATGTCAAACAGATTTTATGGAACCTTATTCAAAATAAGTTCTTGCACTGTTTAAAGCTTATCCGTTGAAGGAAATGGTAGCTCATAGCGACTCATGATTAACTTTATTATGTCTAACAAGATTCGGTTACTCAGTTCGGACACACCGTCACTTTGACGTGTTCCGGGAGGAGTCCTCTTTGAAAGAATACTATACTCTTTCAAGTATTTTAGAAACTTATTGCTTAAGTATTTTCCATTACAGTCTTACCGTGACGGTTTAATACTTTAGCCGATCTGTTTGTCTATTTCGTGTCGAAACTGTAAAAGTTTTTGATTTGTGTTCTTCAAAAGAAACACATAACCATTACGCGATGCCACATCCGTAAAGGTCACGAAATATTCATATCCACATCTAGCCTAGCTAGACATGGGCCCATTTGCTTCACTATGAACTATGGCTTACAGATCGGTGGCTATTACACTTTTACCAATTAAAGGTGTTTTAGGCATTTTACCGAATAAACTATATTCATAGACTTTATTTGAATGGAATCAAATCAGTCCTAGTATCCACTCTTCAAAAGTGTGGATATACGAGTCTTGTTTGATTGTGTCCCAGACAACAATGCCACAATTAGTTTTATCTGATCAAATCAGTTGAGCTATTTGTTTGTCATGTTATATATTTGAGATTTATTTATATTCAAAATATAAATTCTGTTATTCACATCTAATGTGTTTATCTCAATATCATCTTTATTTAATAAAACACTTTAGTGTTCTAGAATATAAAGGTTCACCCGCAGCGGGTCAAACACTGATATAGAGATAATGTATCTAGTCAAACTAGTTACTTTATAACAGTTTCCAAATTTAGGTACACACCCAAGGGTAGTTCCTAAACTTAGGTATCTATGGTTAAAACAGTGACTTTCGTCCCATTTACAATTCGCAGATAAATCTCTATTGAAGTCAGTATCCTATTCAAAACAGATTCTGAACATCAATATATATTTATGTACCACACTAAGTATTTAAAATCTATTTTAATACTAGTAGTGAACATAATGGTGACAAACATATTTGAAGTTAGAGCCTTGCTCGTCTTCAATTCCTTCATGTCTGCTTTGTCCAAACGGCAGTCACGCTTCCGTGATCCCGTTTGCCACATTAAGGCAGAAATTTTGGGATATGTCATTTATATTCCCAGAAGATTATAATGATTTTGCCTTTGCCATTTTCCATATTCCAGAATCCTTTGGCCAAGCCTCGGGTTGCTAGAATATCGAAGTAAAGTACGCCTTGCGCTACTTGCCTAATTGCAAACTATGACTTTGTCTCCTTGAGAATAGTCATTAACTCTCCAAGAGTTTACTATTGCAATTTTAGTACTTCTAAAATCTAAGTATAGATTTATGAAGATCCTTCAATTTCAATATAATACTTTGAGGATCTAATCCTTGGTTCTGATTAAGAAATTAAGGAGTCTGTTGCGGTAAGTATAATGGATTAAGCACTTAAGTTATGATCACATAAGTCTTCCAAAGATGCTGCTCTACTATTTTCTTAACTCCGGGCTCGGGCATAATACGTTATTTTTATAATATAACTTATTATACTTCCTTCCCATTATTCCCAGGACCATCCTGAAATTTATTCCCATTTGAAAATTAAACCATTTAAATACATTTTCCCCGAGATTATGTTTTAAATGTCAATCTTTCAATTTAATCTTGATTCTAATAGTCCAACTATTTAATCAACGATTTTGGTACTATTTATTATAATGATTATAATAGTCCAACTATTTAATCAACTATAATTTAATAGATTAAATCCAATTATATTGATTACTATAATCCAATTATAAAATCAACTATAAATGAGTATTTTGAATATATGTCCAACTATTTATTAAAACAACATTTAAATATTAGTCCAACTAACATTTAATTTATTTGACGAATTGATATTTGTTGAGCGCGTATGGCGAGTAATTGAACGAGTATTGCAAATTCAGTTCTTGCCTCCCACTATTTTTCGGCGACCTCTAACCCTCTGTCGAGTACTCGGGAAACCGCGTTTCCTAGTGGGCTAGGATCCCGTTAAATATCACACAATCTTGACTTTGGCCTACAAATTGTATGATAATTAACTAGGTAGATCTCTAAGATCGATTGGATCCAATCCAATTCCTAGATCCGGTAGGGGGACATCCAAGTCCGAAACATATATCTTATATATGCCAATACATCCAATGTATTACCTAACCTTTTTTTTTTCCTCTGAATCAACTAAACATTGGCTTTGGCCAACAAAATTAGTGATCCCAGTTAAGCGCGACCCATTGACCATAGAAAGCTTCGTAATCAATGTCGATGGACAAGAAGTGGTCTTGACTTTGGCCAACAAACCACACTTGGACAAGACACCAATGTGGAACAAAGTCTCTCGATTCAAACACATCCTCGACGGACAAGGCCTTGACTTTGGCCAACAAGCCAATGCCAATCTCGGATCTTGAGTGAGAATCACTCAATGGAAGGAAAACGCTTAATATTTTGCGAGGCTTTTTCGAGTGCAAATTGGCAACCAATTTATTATCTTTGTTAAGGTCTCATCATCATACACCTTTAAACATGCATTCTAAACACATTATAAAGCGGGTATAAATAATAATAATGATATGCGGATGGATACTTTAACACATTGATCCTAGATCAAATCCCTCCCTCCCTTCTCTCTCCCGCTAGCACAATATTTTCTTCTACCCGTTACACTACACTTCTAAAGAAACCTCATTTACTTGAGGGGAATAGGTGAGAAGAGAATACAAAGAATAAGGAGGTGATAAGGCTGGACACGCAGCTCCAATTAATAAATCAAATTTATTACAATAATTTCTAAATTAATCCCACCCATCTAATATCCATCCGATACACATTATTCATGCATCGCAACCATGTATTCACACAAGCATGTTATCAATCAATCTAATCAAATTATTAATCTGATAATTAGTGATCATCCATGTTCAAAACAACGATTTGATTTTGCGCGAGTCAAACTCGTTTTGCGAATAAGTACTCAAAGTACGAATTCTCGAATTAAATTAAACTACACAATTAAATCCAATCAATTTGTATTTAATTCCAATCACTATTTAATTCCAAATTAAATAATACACTTTATTTAACGAACCTTTAAGACTTAAATTCAAATTTAATCGCTACGAGTCTCAAGCCCGATTAACGTCCAACGTCAATTTAATTAAAGTCCAATGGGCTTTTAATTAATTTCTTAAGGCATGGACTTTTGGTCAACTCGGGTCAAACCGAATAACCAAAATCCAATCCGGGAGTTACCCCATAAGCCCAGAAATCAATCTTGGCCCATTAGGCCCAATTAAACTTTAAAGGTTCATTAAGTCGCATTTGGGCTTTATAGATGCGGTTTTGGGCCCAATTGGATCCAACCAATTTTGGTCTAAAACCCAACTTTGTACAACAAAGCCCAACAAGCCCAATTACAACACTAAAGCCCAAATCCAATTTTAAGGCCCAATTTAATTAAACATAAAAATCCAATTTCACCTTTAATTAACCATAGTGTATAACATGATTAATCACCCAAATTAACATTTCTAAAATATCAATTAACACAACTAATCATGCTCAATTACATGATCACATGTCCAACACATTTTGATTAAAATCAAACCCAATACATGCTTCCAAAGTCTCGGCCAAGGAGGGGATTTTATATCTGATTTTGTTTCAATCCAATTAATCCCACAATCGACATTAAATCAACTTCCTAATTGATTCTAACTCATCCAATGAATCAAAAAATCAAAATCACCAAGAACATATTAGGGCACTACATTCGGCCAACACCAAATTTTGGGGAAAATTGTTCCAAATCAATTTTCATGAAATTGATCCAATCAATATTCAATTCAACATCAATTAAGCATATTCATTCATCCAATTTCACAAAATCATGCTCAAAATCAATTTACCCAATTTTAAGCCTTAAACTTTCCATGCTCAAACTTTGCTCTAGATGCCATTGTTGGTTTCTAATAAGGTCCCAAGATCAATAATAAGCATGAAAACATGTGTGAATAACAATCGGGAAATTGCGGAATACTTACATCGATCGGTTGAGTGACGCGGCAAGCAACGAAAATCTGTTTTCTTTCTGCCTTCCTTCATTGCTCGGCAGTGTGCAGTTCACAGCCCTCCATTTTCTGTTTTTGAGCTCCTCGAACAAAGCTCCAAGCTTCGTCAAACGATTCCCGGCTCATGGGTGGACTTCCCTATCACCCTTCGCATGTCTCGTAAGTGTGCTAGCACTTGTGATTTTTGCCACAAAATCACACTTTGTGTGCTTCCCTTCACTACTCGGCAGTGAGCAAACCAGATGAGAGAAAATGCCCATTTGGGCGTGAGTGTAGGGGAGAAGAAGTGAAGTTGTTGTTTTTAATTTTGTGTATCTAATACCAAAATCAAAAGTCAAACACCTATTATAATAATAATAAATGTCTTTCAAGCTTCAAAAAGATTTTCAACAACTCTCATCAAGTCACATCTATCAATCAAGTTGTCAAGTCACATCACTCAAAGTGACAAGTGATTTGACGCTTGAAGTGACGCTAGATGCGACTAGCGATTTGACGCTTGATTTGACTTGCGTGCCGCACTCGAATTCAAAATGCGAATGCGCTCGCAAATAATTCCCGGCGGCTCGGGTCGCTAATTCCAAATTAATGAATTTTTCGTTGTCGTAATTAAATGATTACGCCTAGCGAAATCACTATTCACGTCGCTAATGAATTAATTCTAAATTAATTCGTTCACACACCCCAATTAAAATCTAATTTTAATTCCACGTCGAAATCCAATTTCGTTTAATATATCAAATATATTAATTTCTCGATTAATTCCAAATTAATCGTTATCTCTCTTTAATTGATATTTTATCCCAGATAAAATATCTCCGCAATTAATCCCAGATTAACCTTCTCTCTCTTCTTATTAATCCCAGATTAATTTAGAGTGCGAGTCATACGTCATCGGTGAATCTTTGGGATGCGACCCATGAGATCCTCGGATATGTTAGCAGTAAATTCGGTCATCGGACTATCCGAACGCGTAAGTACCTCGTACTACGTTTATACCGATTTACAAGACAAGGTTGGCCCATAGCAAAGCGCCATGCCTACCCAATTCTCCGGAAACATCCTTACAGGATTAAAGGATCTGTATCAGGCGTAGTATATGTAGTATTGCGTATTTCTGTCCAGTATCGGATGATCACGTGCTAGGCCTGGGGCCGGAATTGTGTCTGCCCCGTACGAAGCACATGTCGGATGTCTGGTGACTAGTCTCTATAATCGGATAAACCTGACCTTGTCATTTTATCCCGATAGCTGCAGCATTTAAGAGAACCAGTCCTGTATCCTACGTGACCATCATCTCCATATGACTGGAGTGACACTTTCATCTTGACATCACACCCAACACACTACGATTCTCAATATACCCAGCATTGGCGTACACAGAACATGTTAAAGCCCTGGACGACCTCAACCAAAGTATATTGATTGTCGTAAGTATTAGCGGTGCAAGTCTCAGGTTAAGACCAAATACACCTACCCTGATTTCGGACTTCCATAGACACATAGTCATACTACCAATGGAATTCTGAGGGGGTCTATCCAGAGCGAAGCTGTTTCCCGTACCATCGGTAAAACACAACCTCCTATTACACTTGCATGAGTATCCTATACCCAAATATATGAGAACTATGCCGTTGTGCCCTCACAAACGCGCACAAGTGCAATACTAGTCTTTTACGTATTTATCGATGTCCAATCTCGATAATACTGTGACTAGGGATATTTAATGATTTATCATTCGTGGACTGATACTGTCTCATATCATTCTCCGTCCAGGAACAAATCACAAGGACCTCTCATCATTTATACATCTAGGTGATCTAATCACAAATGATAAGAGTGCAATCTCTTTTGTCACATAGTTAATTTGTACAACACACCATGATCTGTACAAATAGTGACGCTATGGGTTATAATTGTCCAACATATAGAATGAACTGCAACTATAGATAAACCACAAACAAATTATACTCTCTTATTTGCTTTTTATGGACTATTTAGATTACTAACTTCATAGACTTAAATCCTCTCGTGCATCAAACATAACTAAGTCTGAAGGTACAAGAGTAATTAAGGTAAACAAGACATTTGGAAAATATGCGATATAAATCAAATAACTTTGATAAAATGAATAATGCTTATATTATTATTACAATAATCAATTCCGTTTACAATACATGAAGTTCTATGACATAAATCCCAACAGAACAAAAATTTCCACTATCACCCCATGCATTCTCACAGTTATACATCCATGCACACACCTGCATCATAATGACTACTACATTAATTACTTTCTTCATGCTTGAGTCATCACCAAAACTACCAAAAATGAAGAATCAAACATCCATAATACACTACCAAATTCGGCCATATGCCTGCATATATCTAAGCTCATGCCACACACCATAAAGCCAATTCTAAACTTTCAACATCAACACAAGTATAACTTATCACTTATGGTATCCATAGCAACATATAAACTTCCCTAAATCACATGCCACTTTCGGCTATACACATACATAATTACACAATACAACTTATTCCACCATCATCATTACCATTCAATTCATGCTTAAAATACCATCCAAGGACAAAATCTTAATCCCTAAAACAACAATACAATTGGCCATAACCCTCCACTGTGGCATATCATGCTAATTCATCATTTCAACTATGATCTTATATACTAAAATGCCCTACAACATGTTTATTTCATCATCAAAACACAAAATCAAACCTTCCCTTGTTATAAACAATTCGGTCATGGCCACTTAATTGGGAAAATTTGCGCTTTCACATTTATTGATGTCTAATCCATGTTACCATGTCATGAAATGCATGAATTTATGAATCTAACATGCTAATCATGGCCAAATGCGTCAAATAAAATTCTAGGGTTCATGGATTTCGAATTTGGGGAGCTGAAAAATTCATGCATGATTTCAAGAAAATGAAGAAATTAGAGTGGGAAGCTTACTTGTCTTGATGAGGACTTGAGGAAGGGACAATTTCATACTTTTGTTTGAGCCAAAAACGTAAATTTAGATATATAAACTTTTTTGTTATGCAAACTCTAGAGAAATCATCATAAGGGCTGAGAAGATAATAAATAAGGGATGCTTTTGTAGTGGGTGAGAGATTTTTAATGAATAAAATAATAATAAACATTTGGCATATGTCAAAATTGAGAGATAAATTCGTAACTATGCCGAGATGGCAATAAAATACGCATTTTTGAAAATGTTTTGGTCAAATATTGGAAATATATTCAACATGAAAGTTGTAGATCTCGGTTTGAGATTTCCGACCATATAAAGATCACTAAACACGGACAATAATAGCTCAAATTATGGTCAAAATATCAAGGGCTATCCAAAACACGTGACCGGTGCAATCATACGCGTATAACGCAAGCACACGTATCGTTCAAGTAGTATAACAATATTGATCCCACGAGGAATTAATTTCTACTATTGTTATTAATTATTGATTCTATTTATTCACAAGTATCTAATTAGAGGAAGAATGGAATGATTATTTTTTGTTGGTTGAATGTGGATTTGCGAAATAAATAAATAATACACAAAAGAAAATACTAAGGAAAATAAACACATGACACAAATATCTAGGGTTGTAATTCCACACAATATTTTTATGAAAATGAATTGATTCTCTTATATTTGTGTAATAAATCAGTTTGCTAATATATAAATATGTGTGATAATTACCAACCGACCATATAAGCGGTAACTTGATTAAGTCAGATTTAATTAATTCCAACCGACCGTATAGGCGGTATCCCATTAAGTCAGGTTAAAATCAAATTAATTAAGTCTAACCTACTAATAAGGCGATATCTAATTAAGTCAGGTTTTTAGATAATTTATATATTATAATTGAGGAAGATTAATCTAAATTATAAAAGTAAGAAGTGCATAATTAAAAGTACTGAAAGTAAAAGTGCTGAAGTAAAAGTGCTGAAAGTAAATAAATAAAAAGAAAAAATACTTAAATTAAATTAAAAAAACTTAAACAAACAAGATGCAATACTTAAAGTCCCTAAAGAAACTTAAGGAATGCATGATTTGAATTCTGAAATCAAGATGAATTTATAGGCGTTGCACGTCGCGATGCGCCGTTGATGATCACCACGTGTCGCGCAGCTTCCGGAGATGGCGACACGTGTCCAGCGGCTGTATGATTACTCAATAATTATGCTGATGTTAGTCGATTGTCGGTAGCATGTGATGGTGACACGTGTCATGACGCACGTTAGCAAGTTTGATGAGATGTTGACACGTGGCACGGCACACGTTAGCAAGGCGCATGATAGCAAATTTCTCTGATTATGACACGTGTCCGGTGCATGTTAGCTGAATTCTCTGATTTTGACACATGTGTGGCGCACGTTAGCAGACTCCGGCGCACATTAGCGGTCGCGACGCGAGAAATTATAATTTTACCCTTTTGTCCGATTTTCACTATTTTGGCCCCAAATCACTTTCTGAGAGTCCTGAAACTTTATTTATCTTCAAAATACCACAAAACATATCAAAATATTCACAAAACGCAAGAAACCATACAAAATACTAAGTCAAATGAGTAGAAAATAGTGATATATTTACCACTCATCACACCCCCAAACCTAAAATTTTGCTAGTCCTCGAGCAAAACATCAAAATAAAATAACATAAAAATCATTAGAAAAAATTAAACTAAGCCACTTTCGTAGGGATCACGGTTGCATTTAGCATATGCAACAAGCCTTTAAACCCCTAGGTGTCCCTAGTGGACGAGTTGTAGTCTCGTGAGGGCTTACTGCAACGATACCCACAAACATTTGATAAAAGTAAAATGATAGTACAACTAATGTACACAAAAGCAAAAAAGACAATAGAAAATAGAATAAAGAAGTTAGTGACTAAACATGTGAAACTCCTTATCCAAGTTAATAGTTGTTCTATTTCTTTCTAAATTACCGAATAAATCAATTCTCCGATTATTTTTACCATTCTTCATATACAAACAGCTAACAAGGTATTAATCAAATCATTTTACCAACAATATTCACAAGTGTAGTTGAAAAGAGAGTAATATTTTTGTCCCAAAGTTATATCAGAATTCACACTTTTTTTTAGTAATGGAATATTTTTCTGATTTTTCTGATTTTTTTTATGCGAAAAGTAAATAAAGCAACATCTTCAATCCATGTAACGAGCTTTGGGTCAGTGACTCCCAAACCAGTTGGCTTTAGGGCACTAGGTGTTAAGACACCCCTACGGACATAATAACTCGGATTTCATATATCTCTTTTTATTTTTATAACATCTTCGATCCATGTAGCGAGTTTTCAGCCAGTGACTCCCAAACCAGTTGGTTTTAGGGCACTGGGTGTTAAAACCCCCCTTCGGACTTAATTACGCGGATCTCAGACATTTTTTTTATCCCATCGCTTTTTAGATGCTTCCTCCAATTAAACTAGAGCACTGAATATTACAAACTTTTCAATTATAGCTCATGTTCGTATGTTACCATGTATGTTGATAATACCTGTCAACTGAGCATATGAAGATTCATTTTAGTCAGTATTATGGAGAATTCACAAATTAAATAATTCAAAGGAAATAAACAAAAATTAACTTGTTCCGAAATGGGTTAAGATACGTCTCAGGAGTGGAAATTCCTTACACAGCTATCTCCTAGTAATTTCACCTGATTAATCATGTTAAAAACAAAAAAACACAAAATACTTTTTCGATTTTTTGTAAAATTTTTAATTTTTTCGAAAATTTTAGACTAAAAATCAAATAAAAATAACACAATAAAAATAAGATACTAGTCAACTATTCCCCTGCCCCAAACCTAAATGAGACATTGTCCCAAATGTATTAAAAAATAGTAGAAGAGTTTAGAAGATAGTACCTGGTTAGCTAAAATTCTACATCTAAAAGGTAAATTAAAGGTTAAGATCCAGATTTATCCGACGCTTCTTACCACTATCATTATCAGACCAGTTAATCTTGGAAATGATAGGGTCAAATTGTGGTTCAAAGGCTAAGATTTGGTTAATTAAATCTTGGGCAGTTCTGGCAGTAAAGAGGAGTTCTTTTACAGGTTTTGACACGAACCCATTTCTCTGGGCATCATCAAGAAACACACAAAGAAAATCATATAATCCATCAGCGTTAAACAGTCCAATTGGTTTCTGGTGTATGTTCAAGTTCGCCCAAGATAGTACTGTAAACATTTCCTCCATCATATCCAAGCCACCTGGCAAAGCAATGAAAGTATAAGCACATTTAATCATTTCTACCAATCGTTCAGACATACCTGGCACGATCAGTTCCTCTTCGTTTGATGTTCCAATAAGATTAGCCTTTGCCAAAGGTTTTGGATAATTCCCAAGACTTGACTATCTCTTTCCTATACAGGCTTTGAAATGATCCTCATTAGTCCAAGATTGACACCGCCATATACTAAGTGCATATTCCTTTCAGCTATGACTCTACCTAATTCTTGTGCTGCCGCTACGAATTCTAGTTTAGAACCAACACTAGTACCGCAAAACACACATATATTTATAACCCGTCTTCTTGAAGTGGCTTCCATTTTTTTTTTGTATTTCTTTCTCAGCTCTGGATGCCTTCAAGAGTGCAATGATGAGTTGAATTTATAGAACCTGAAAAATGGTGAGTAATAATAGCACCAGTATCTTCCAAAGGACGATTATTAGCTAGACAATAAAATATATCGTGAAAGTCAAAAAGTCTGGATCCTGTCGGAGAAAATAAAAGAAAATAACAAAAGAAAAATAAATCAAAGCAATTATTAAGGCAATGGAATTGTGTACGCAATACGCCACTTGTTTGGTATATAAATTCATTAGGATACGTCTCAAGAATCTATTCCTTACTCAACCATCACTAATGAATTAGCTCTTATCTTTGTGATTGCCAACCACCATTCCTTCATGTTTTGTTTTGCCTTAAATTCTCCGTTTGTGTTTAAACCTGAAAAACAACACACAAAATTAAAAACTCTACAACATGTATACACAAAATATGAAAACAGAAATTACAATAAATTTGCATGGGTTGCCTCCCTGCTAGCGCTAAATTTTTTATCTTCAGCCAAACGTGACTGAAATCCATCTATCAAGGAGGTTTCAGCGTGGTCTTGGATGTCCGATTAAAGACAATCCCGTGAGCGTTGCTTTTGAAGGGTCTCTTCCAACAGTAAAGTGGCAAAAATAATTTTATCTCATTCAGTGTTTGTGCTACCTTTTTAAAATTTGTTGCTCCAGTTGTTCCTGAAAAGAAAGAAAGAAAATAAGGAGGTCTCGTATGGTTCTTGACTTTGAATTGAAGTTCTATTCTACCAAGTTTCTGGGTGATATCTTTGATTTGTACTCCCCAAAACAGTGATGTTTCTCCTAAATGCATGAGATCGTCAATATGGTCTAACATTTGCTCCTGCATTTGTACATCTTTTTGCTCCACCTCTTCTTCACATATGTAATTTAAGATTTCCGCACTCAGTTCTTCATCTGTCATTTGTGAAATGCAGACTCCATAAGTGTCAACCTCTGATTCTTGATACTGCTCAGCCTCATCATCTGTTAAGATGTCATGATGAAATTCTGGATACTCGGAGGCTTCCTCAGTATTATTTGAATTTGCTCCATGAGATATGTAATTCAGGTTGTCTGTTAATTGTCTAATTTGATCTTTCATCCTCTATATGGATTCTGTTTGACTCTGAATTTGTGCATCAAATTGAGCTTCTCATTCTTCGAGCCAATCTTTAAGCATGTCAGTCAGCAGATCTTCCTCTGATGGTTCTGGTTCTTGATGAAGATCGTAGGTGGATGGTGGATAAGATGAAAAATGTGATTCTGTGAAATATGCTACTTCTTCGTACCTTGAATGATTCCGATAATTCTGCCACCCTGAAAGGTATATGCATTGATTGCTCGGGTGGTTACCATCGCATATTTCACATCTCCCCATTGCGTTCTGTTGAGCAAATGTAGTATTGCTTGGTTATGACATCTAATGATAATTGTTGGGCTGGACAACAAGTCTTAGAAATCCTGACTATTGCTCCCTGATTTGGTGTGTATCTTCTTCTAGTAAAGCTCGTAATCTTTCAATCTCCAATAATGTTCCATTATTCAACCACCTGAAAAAATAAAAGAAGGAAATAAAAATTACAGATAAAAGTAAAGAAAATTAGATACAAGTAAATTGGATAGCTTCAAAATTAATAACTCAAGAAAAATAAGTCCATGGCAACGGTGCCAAAAACTTGACCGGTGCAATCACACGCGTATAACGCAAGCGCATGTATCTAATTAATTATTAATTAATGATCCCACAAGGACTTAATTCCTACTATTGTTATTAATTATTGATTCTATTTATTTACAAGTATCTAATTAAAGGAAGAAGGGAATGATTGCTTTTGGTTGGTTGAATGTGGATTTGCGAAATAAATAAATAAATACACAAAAGAAAATACTAAGGAAAATAAACACATGACACAAATATCTAGGGTTGTGATTCCAAACAATATTTTTATGAAGATGAATTGATTCTCTTATATTTGTGTAATAAATCAGTTTGATAACTTGGAACACGAAATTATGCAAAAGCTTCTTCCAATGGTCAGATGAAAATACCCAAATAACCCAATTAATCATATTCCTATGTTCACCAAGTTACCTGGATTCATTAAGTTCAAGTTCCAATTATGGCTACCCCCGCCCGACAGGTATATTCCTATCATGTAAGGAAATCTATTAAAGGGTTATCTATCCTCAAGGAAGATCGTGAGCTATTGAATCTAAGGCTGAAACCTAAAATCCATTTTCCAAGTTCATTTTAAGTTTACCACATCAATCTTATTGGTGATCAGTCAACAAGAAGCATTAAGCTTAAGATTCAATAAACAAACTAAAGAATTACCCATTATATAATTAAATCAATTATTAAGCTTGTTAAATTGTGTTTCATCACTTCCCTAGAATAAAAATAAAATGATGGGGTTAGGGGATCCACATTTAGAAATCTTACTTTATTATAATATGAAAATTTTCAGTATTACCCATTTAAGTTGAACCATCTATAAAGGTGGTGTTATTATTTATCCATAAACCAGCCATATAGGCGGTAATCATCTGTCACCTAAAGACCGACCTATAAACGGTGTCACATTATGTTACATAATTAAAACTAGCCATTAAGGCGGTATCAACTTTTAATCCATATTATTAATTACAATTTCCTTATTATAAATGAAGTGAGATTAATCTACCATTCCTATTTCTAATTTAGAAATCTCCCTTATTATAATATATAAATCTGTGTGATAATTACCAACCGACCATATAGGCGGTATCCTGATTAAGTCAGATTTAATTAATTCCAACCTACCATATAGGCGGTATCCCATTAAGTCAGGTTAAAATCAATTTAATTAAGTCCAACCGACCAATAAGACGGTATCCAATTAAGTCAAGTTTTTAGATAATTTATATATTATAATTGAGGGAGATTAATCTAAATTATAAAAGTAAAAAGCTTCACTCTTCCCCAGCAGTAAATTAACTAATAAACATAAAAGAAATAAAAAGTAAATAAATAAAATAAATTACTGAAAGTAAAAGTGCATAATTAAAAGTAATGAAAGTAAAAGTGCTGAAAGTAAATAAATAAAAAGAAAAAATGCTTAAATTAAATTACAAAAACTTAAACAAACAAGATGCAATCCTTAAAGTCCATAAAGAAATTTAAGGAAGGCATGATTTGAATTCTGAAATCGAGCTGAATTTATAGGTGTCAATAGACTTAGCGCGTCGTGACGCGCACAACGTTGCTCGTCGCGACGCGTCGTTGATGATCGCCACGTGTCGCGCAGCTTCCGGAGATGGCGACACGTGTCCGACGACTGCATGATTACTCAATAATTGTGCTGACGTGGTAAAGTCGATTGTCGACAGCATGTGATGGTGACACGTGTCACGGCGCACGTTAGCAAGTTTGCTATGATGTTGACACGTGGCACGGCGCACGTTAGCAAGGTGTATGATAGCAAATTTCTCTGATTATGACACGTGTCCAGCGCATGTTAGCGGACTTCTCTGATTTTGAAACGTGTGTGGCACACCTTAGCAGACTCCGGCGCACGTTAGCGGTCGCGACGCAGAGGTGCTGCATGTTGCTACGCGAGAAATTACAATTTTGCCTTTTTTTTTTTTCAGATTTTCACTGTTTTGGCCCCAAATCACTTTCAGAGAGTCCTGAAACTTTATTTATCTACAAAATACCAAAAAACATATTAAAATATTCACAAAACGCAAGAAAATATACAAAATACTAAGTCAAATGAGTGGGAAATAGTGATATATTTACCACTCATCAACACGATTGAAAGACAATTGCATACTGGAACTGTAAATATTCCACCAGACTTCCGAAAAATTATTTCACGAATATCACCACACTTATGTGTAATGTTATGGTACATAATACGTCAAACATGTAGAAAATAATCGTCAGGATCATGTCGGGATGACCAGGGTGTTATATTCCCCCCTTAAATAGGATTCCTCCTCGAATCCCACTTAGGTTAAGTTCCTAAATAGTGGCTAAGATTTCCAACTATTTCTGGATCCTTTTGATGTCACCAAGCAACCAATACAGATAGAACATTCTTAGTACGTAACCATGGCCTAGGGAAATTCATGACATGACTAGAACTAACAAATTTCTAAGAGCTGAAGTTCATGTTCATACGAGTCATCACGCTGGTCTCTCTGAGCATGGGAACATCGATTGCTTGATGGATCTTGTTCACATGGAAGCACTAATGTATAAACTATATTCCTAGATTTCTTGATAACTTGAAACATTCTTACTTACCTTGAACTTAACATATTATTTCTTCATATTGCCCCATAATCCAATGCATTGTCTTAAACATGGCTTTCAAGGCTTGAAGGGTCTTTCCTAATCGATCGAGAGTTCATGGATGGAAAAGTTGTATTGACCCGAAACTGTAACCCGATTCATACTAAACTATTATTACTAAAAATCAAACAATATGTTTTCATCAATCGGTGATGAGAGTGAAAACTTTTTGTTAAGATGCTACACTGCGTGAATCTTAGCATAATGAGCTGCAATGACATTGAGATTGAATGAAAGGAAATGTGGTGATTGGGATGATTTTCCAATTATATCATAAATGGAATCATGACTTCCCTTGTGTCCTTACCATACTTTATGAGAAAAAACCTTCTACGACCTGTGTAACTCCATCATCCACGTAGTATCATTATTTGATATCTCTTAAATCATGAGCACTTAATTTCCTTGTTGTCCATGTGTCTTTACTTCTATCTTATTAGTATTTATATATTCGTCGACGAGGAAAGAGACTACATGTGGGCCTAAGTCTCCTATTTGAGTCATCAATAAATTTATTAGTAATCTCTTTATGAATATAGGCCAAAAGGTCATATTTCATCAACATCTCTATCCAACATTTGTATCATAAGTTTATGCTTGAGGATTCACTATCTTACCTTGAGGTCAATACTTTTATCCCGTAAGGTGATGTCACTCCTAACATCTTCGTGTTAGGATTGGTGCTCTGAGCGCCAATTTCTATTTGTATTTCCCAGTAAATATTTATGTAGATATTTTATTATGAATAAAATAAATAGTTTCTATAATATAACATCTATTTATATATAGTAAAGACGTTATTCACCTTAGAATGATTAGTTATGATACAGTTGCAAAAGTGTCACAACTGACATTGAGTTGTATTATAACATTATCATTTCTTTAACTGTTCCTGGTCAAGGTTTATATTACTTGGTCAGTAAGTAAACTCGTTGAGACCGGTACATGTTGTATATTAGAATATTGGATTTCAATGGAATCTTATCAATAAACCATGAGTCTCAGAGACTCGTATAGACATGAAGGTGTTTATATCAGATAAACACTAAACGGCTCATCGAAGATTCTTCCTGGATGGTACACCAATGTCAATAAGAATCTTAGCATAATGATTCTTTGACTTGAGATACCATTGTGGATATATGAGATATCATCCACACTCTGATGGCAGTCGCGTCACCGATCTATTTAGGTCAAAACCTCCGCATGTTCGTTAGGTGTGGACTGATCCTCAGGATATCATGTGTGTGTTAAGAAAGAATCAGTTAGCTCTGTGTACAGAGCATAAGTATTCAATATGGGATTAGCAATCTGTTAAATCCATGGGCCTGTAGTACATTGTAGAAATGTGTTCTAAGTGTTACTAAGAGATTGCTAATAGAAACGTCGACGAGATTATACCTATAGAGATTTGACATTTATATCTATATCTCTGGAATAATACGGATACATGTGACGAATGGATTATACATATGCAATGACCTCG
Organism: Zanthoxylum bungeanum; assembly: GCA_019454045.1. Classification (NCBI taxonomy): domain Eukaryota; kingdom Viridiplantae; phylum Streptophyta; class Magnoliopsida; order Sapindales; family Rutaceae; genus Zanthoxylum; species Zanthoxylum bungeanum. Next base: position 115,450 of record SKCR01027387.1, on the reverse strand, counting down.
ACCTGTAAGGTTCATCGAGTTTATCCGTGGTCGTCGTAATTTACGGATGGGTAGCTTATAGACACGAAATTAGATTTTGTGACGGATATGCCTGAACTTAGAGAGTCTCACTAATGAAATATACTCCTAGAGCACTAGGGCAATATTCATGAATAATATCGATTATTCATAAATCCTTTAACGGTTAAACGATAAAGATATATGCATATGGGACATTCGGTCATTTCTAAATTAATGTATATTTGTATTTAATATATGATTTTATTAAATACACATTAATTAATTGTCAAACTATGATATTTGACATATATCAATAATATATGTATTTGGATTATTTAAAGTAAATATAATACATATATTTAGATATTTGTATTTAAGTAATTATTTAAATATTTAATTATTAAATAATTAAAGTAATTAAAATACTAAATATCTAAGGTGATATTTTTTTAAGGAAATGATTAAATGTAAAATATTGACTTTTTACATTGAGAAAAAAAATTGTCAAATTGGATTTGAATTCTTTAATTTTTGTTTGAAAAATTAACAAATACCTTTTTTTTTTCTTTTTAAGCCATTTTTGGCCATAACGCTAAACATATATAAAGTTTCATTTTTCATTTGATTCAAACTTAAGGTTAAGCCTCCAAATATTACAAAAGGATAGTTGAGAGAAAAAATGAAGTGTTAAGAAAGAAATTGAAGAAAACTTCAAGATTTGTAAGTTTTTTCAACTTTTATCCAACTAAAAAAATATTTCTATGGTTCTTAGTTACAACATGTGATACTTGATTATTTTTCTACTCTCCTGGTTTTGTAATAAGGATGTTGGAAACTCAAATGAAAGATGTTAGTATGTATGTTATCAAAGAAAGCTTATTAAGTGTTTATAAGGGCTCTTTTAGTCATTAGATGACTTTGTTATCATTCTAGAGTTGTTAGGCCACTCATTGATGACCTAAAATTATTCTTGAGTTGTTTCAAAGTGGTGAGACTTGTTTGGTGTTGTAGAGATTAGATTAAAGTGTTGTATTGAATTAATTTTGGTTAATTTGATTAATTTGAAAAATTAAGGTTCTTACCTCAACCAAAACTGGGGATTTTCATATATGTATTGTAATATGAAGTGTATGAGATGTACGAATAATTTTGGTAGTGATCGGAAATCACCTAAAGTTGTATTTGGAAATTTTGGGTGCTCTCGGTAATTTCAAGGAAATTGAGGATTTTGTGTGTGAGTTGTATTTTGATTTATATAACAAGTATAAATTATTTTGGTAGTGATTGGAAATCACCTAAATTTGTATTTGACAAATTAGGACTAAAATTATCAAAATATAAACCTTTGAGGTCTCTCGGTAATTTGGAAAAATTCTGGATTTTGGGTAAAAAATTGAATTTCAGTATTGAATAATTGGAATAAATTAGTTATTTTAATTACTTAAGAAAAATTATTGAAATCGAAAAAATTTGATTTTTCTTGTTCCGCTGCGTTACCCGGTATTACCGTTAAAAATCTCACTAAAAATTGTATCAGAGCGAGTCTGATTCTAAACCTATGATATAATTAGCCCTTTAAATTTGATATTTAATCTAATCTTTACTTTATGCATGCATGAATTTTATTTAATTTGATTAAAATGAAGTGTATGACATATTTTGCGGAAAATCTCTATTTATAATAAGGTTTTATAATTAATATGTATTTGATACATATTTCTTGGTCCGTCTTGTCAATACAGCTTATAGATAAATTTTCTACGACTATATCCGAAAACGTGTCAAAGTTGTGAGGATATAGCCGGTAGGAATTTATTTATACCGGATAAATGTATGATATTAGGTAAATTCAACTGTAAGCGGAATCCTGAACGTGCCAAAGTTGTCAGGGTTACGCGAGTATCTTCAATTTATCATTGACAAGTTTAACCTTGGTACGCCTCATTGTGAACGTACCAAAGATGTCACAATGAGAAACGATCAGGACCGGAACCCAAGAGTCGCTGGTGAGTGATTGACAATGAGTTGTCTACCTAATGAATATACGTTGGCGAGAACGTGCCAAAGTTGTGAGCTGAAATATATTCATGGGGTCCACTTTTCACTATTGTATTTAATTTGATTATTGAATGTTTTGTATTCTGTTTGGGGATTACAGCCTTACATTAAATAGTGGGAGATGTATTTTTTAGATTAAAAATCCATGATCTATTTAATGCTTTATGATATTATATGAAACTGTTTTTCTACTAATCGCTTTTCGCAATCTATGTGATAGATTTGCGATGGCGACATCTTCTACCAACCCCTTTACTCATATGCTTGATACGAATAAGATCAAAGGCGTTGAGTGTTATACAATTATGACCCATAGCGTCACTATTTGTAAAAGACATTGTGGTTTTTGTACAAATTAATTATGTAGCAATGAAATTGCATTTTATCATTTTGTAATTTGATTACTTAATATAAATAAATGATAAAAGTCCATATGATTAGTTCCGGATTATAAGATATGAGACAGTATCAATCCATAAAGGTTTAATCATCAAATATCCCTAGTCGTTGTATTATCGAGACTGGACATCGATAATGCGGAATAGACTAGTATTGCACTTATGCGTGTTATAGAAGCGTAACGACATATTTCTCATATATTTAAGTATTGGATACTTATGCAAGTGTGATAGGAGGTTGTGTTTACCGATGGTACGGAATCAGCTTCGCTCTAGATAGACCCCACGGAATCCCATTGGTAGTATGACTATGTGTCTATGGGAATCCGCATCAGGGTAGGTGTATTTGGTCTTAACATGAGACTTACATCGCTAGTACTTGCGACAATCAATACGCTTTGGTTTTGGTCGTCCAGGACTTTAACAGGTTCTGTGTACGCCTCTTCTGGGTTTATTGAGAATCATAGTGTATTGGGTGTGACGTCAAGACGGAAGTATCACTTCATTCATATGGAGATGATGATCATGCAGGGATACAAAACTGGTTCTCTATTGTGTTGCAACCATCGGGATAATATGACTTGGTCATGATTATCCGATTAAAGAGAGTAGTTGCTTGTAATCCGATATATGCTTCGTACGGGGCATACACTATTCCAGCCCCAGGCCTTGCATGTGACATCACATACTGGATCGCTATACACAATACTACGTATACTACGCCTGAAAAAGATCGTATATTCCATTAAGAATATTTCTGGAGAATTGGGTAGGCATGGCGCTTTGCTAGAAGCCAACCATGTCTCGTAAATCGATAAAAATGTAGTACGAGGTACGTACGTGTTCGGATAGTCCGACGACCGGATTTACTGCCAACATATCCAGGGATCTCTTGGGTCGCTTCCCGAAGATTCACCTATGACGTATGATTCGAACATAATTAATCTTGGATTAATTACTGAGATATTTTATCTGGGATAAAATACTACTTGAAGAGAGAGAACGATTAATTCAGAATTAATCGATAAAATAATATATTCGATATATTAAACGAAATTAGATTTCGACACGGAATTAAAATTGGATTTTAATTCGGGCTAACGAATTGATTTAGAATTAATTCACTAACGACGTGAATAGTAAATTTGATTTAATTACATCGCAACGGAAAATTCGTTAATTTGGAATTAACGAAACTGAGCCCGGGATGTGTTTGCGAGGCCACTCCGATTTTGAATCAAGTGCGACCACAAGTCACATCACTCGTCACATCGCTCATCACATCACATGTCACTTTAGTGATGGATGTCATTTCACCTTTTTGGTGAGTGACAACTAGTCACTATTCATGATATTGGTTGTTGAGAGCCTTTAATGAAATTTTCCCACCAATTTGGCCTTTGACTTTTTGAAAAGCATATACCAAATTTTGGTAAAGGTTTTTTGTATTGTTTTTTTTAGAAAACAAAACACCAAAAAAACTTAAAAAACTCTCTCTCTCCCTAAGGCATTGCCGTGAGCTTCTCCACCAATGAGAGGAAATTATTTTCTTTCATCTCTTGCTAGCACACTTGAAGAATCATCACTAGGTGATAGGGAAACTAATCTAAGAGCTTGGAATCAACACAAAGCTTGGAGCTTGGACTCAACACTTCTCATTTCTCCTTGGCCGAAACTTGCAAGGGATTTTTATGTTCATCGTCTTCAAAATCCGTTCAATGTAAGTGTGTTTCCGCCTCACTTCTTTGAGTGTTCATTCTTTTCAATGCTTAAATATGTCTTGGGACTATATTAGAAACCAACAATGGTATCATTGAGACTAATTTGAGCATGAAAAATATTAGGGTTCATATGCTAAAAATTTGGGTAAAAATGATTTGAGCATGATTTGATAAAATTGATTGATTGAGTGTGCTTGAATGATGATAACATAGTATTATGCATGATCAATTTCATGAAAAATGAATTGGATTAATTTTTCCCCAAATAAATGGCTTGGCCGAATGCATGATGAAACCTTAATGTCATGGTATTTTGTTCTTTTGATCATTGGATGAGATGAAAGACTTGGGATAATGTTGATTTGTAATTCAATCGGATTGAAAACGAAATCGGACAAAATAAACCCTAGAATGTCGTGAGCTTGATAGCATGAAATGAGATGATTTTTTGAATCAATTATGTTGGAGATGTGTTGATGATGAAAAGCATGATTAATGGATTAGATTAGTATTTTGGAAATGTTAATTTAAAAGATTAATCATGGCTAAACACTTTGATTTATTAAATTATGAATTTTGGAAAATTGGAATTTAATAAATTGGGCTTGATTTTGAATTGGGCTTATAATTGTTGTATTTGGGCATAATGGGCTTGGTTGGGCCAAGTTGGTTTGGGCCAAATGGATTGGATCCAAATTGGGCCTAAACCATTCCATTAAGTCCAAATATAACAAATGGGCTTTAAAAGTTTAATTGGGCCTAATGGGCCTAAATTGGTTTCTTGGCAAATAAGGGTGATTCCTTAATTGGGCTTTGGTATTTGAATTTAACCCATATTAACCAAAGTCCATGCCTTATGAAATTAATTGAAAGCCCATTGGACTTTAATTAAACAACATTGGATGTTAATTGGGCTTTGAGACCCGTTTAGATTAGATTTGGAATCTAAGTCGTTAAAGCGCATTAAAAAGTGTAAATATTTAATTTGGAATTAAATAAATGAATTAGTATTGAATACGAATTAAATTAGATTTAAATAGTAGTTCGATATAATTCAAGAATTTCTTACTTCGAGTACTTATTCACAAACGAGTTGGACTCGCGCAAAATCAAATCGTTGTTTGAACATTGGATGATCACTTAATTCAAAGATTAATTAATTGGATTAGATTGATTGAATAACATGCTATGAATGAATACATGGATGTGTTGAATGAATAATGTATATCAGATGGATATTAGAAGGGAAAGGGCAATTTTGGAAATTGTTGTAAATTTAGAATTTATTAAATTGGACCTGCTTGTCCAGCCATATCTCTCTTGATTCTTTGTATTCTCTTCTCACCTAATTCCCCTCAATGTTAATGAGGTTTATATTATTGTATTATGTAATTGGGTAGAAGTAAGAATAGTGCTAGCCGGCGAGAGGAAATGGAGTGATTTGTTCTAGGAACAATTTGTGCGATATCCATCTGCATATCATTATTATTTTATTTACGCACCTTATTATGTTTTTTAGAATGCATGATTAAGGGTGTATGATGAGACCTTAACAAAGATAATTAATTGGTTGCCAATTACGCGAAAAACCCTCAAACAATATTAAGTGTTTTCCTTCCATTGAGCGATTCTTGCTCAAGATCCAAGATTGGCACTGGTTTGTTGGCCAAAGTCAAGACCTGTGTCCATCGCGAATGTGTTTGAATCATGAAGGCTTTATTGCATATCGGTGTCTTGTCCAAGTTGTGATTTGTTGGCCAAAGTCAAGATCACTTCTTGTCCATCGACATCGATTATGAAGCTTTCCAAAGTCAATGGGTTTCGCTTAACTGGAATCATTAAGCTTGTTGTGCCAAAGCCAAGGCTTAGTTGATTCGGAGGAAATAGATTAGGAAAATATATTGGATATATTGGCATATATATTGTATATATGTTTCAGACTTGAAGGTCTACCTACCGGATCTAGGAATTGGATGAGATCCAATTGATCTTAGAGATCTACCTAGTTAAATATCATACAACTTGTTGGCCAAAGTCAAGGATGTGTGTTATTTAACGGGATCCTAGCCCACTAGGAAATTAGGTTTCCCGAGTACTCAACAGAGAGTTAGAGGCTCGCCGAAAAATAGTGGGAGGCTAGTATTGAATTTGCAATTTCATTCACATACTTAGCTTTACGCGCTTTCAAAATTATTTCGTCAATTATTTTATTAGTCGGACTAATAAATTATTATTTTTCTTGTAACAGTTAGACTGTACCTATACATCGTTAATCGAATAGTTGGACTATTGCGGTTAAGATGACAAGAAAGTTGAGCATTAGGGAAATTGTCATGGGCGACAACGTCTTTAATGGCACAAACTTTCAGGACTGGGATATGAATCTCAGAATTATTCTGGGATCCGAGAAGTTACTCTATACTTTAGAGCGACCTATTGGGCCTAAGCCCCGACCTGATCAGTTGCTTGAGCTAGAGCTTTGGAAGACTCATAGCGATGATAATGCGACTGCTCAATCGGTAATGCTTGCCGATATGACTCCGTAATTCCGTCGTCAAAACAATGGGTTGGATCCCTATGAGATGATGGCAAAGTTGCACGATCTTCACCGATCTAATCTTAGATCGCAAAGATACGAGTTGCATAAGAAGATCTTCCGTGCTCGAATGTCAGAGGGTACGTCTGTTGAGCATCATGTCTCACAGATGATTGCTGACATTGAGTAGCTCGGACAGATGGGCATAGTCTTTAAGGCTGAGACTTCGGTAGATTTGATCCTACAGTCTCTCCCCGACACTTGGAGTGGGTTCATCATGAACTACAACATGTTGAACCAAGACCAGACTCTTGGAGAGTTGATGTCCACTCTGCGTGAGGCAGAAAAAGAGCTCCTTAAGGGCAAGAAGCGCGAAGCGCACTATGCTTCAACATCTCAGAGTCCGAGGGCTTGGCCCAAGGCAACTGGAGGTGTTAAGAAGAAGAAGCATAAGAAGAAGGGTAAGGCCAAATCGTCAAAGGGTTCTGGGAAACCCAAGGATAAATCCTAAGATGTATGCTTGCAGTACTGGAAGCGGGGTCACTGGAAGCGTGACTGCCGCGAGTACAAGGCACATATGAAGGAAATCAAAGCGGGCAAGACACCGGTTTCAGGTATGTTTGTTATAGAAATAAACATGTCTACTTCTAGTTTTAAAAATTAGATTTTTGATTCTGGTTGTGGTACTCACATATGTACTGTTGTGCAGGATCTGCGGATTAGCAGGAGACTGGCCTCATGAGAGATTGACCTCCGTGTTGGAAATAGGACTCGAGTTTCCGTTTTGGCCGTGGGCACTTATGTTTTGGAACTGCCGTCGGGGAATGTAATTGAACTTATAAACTGTTATTTTGTACCTAGTTTGACTAGGAATATAATTTATGTATCTATGTTAACCCAATGTGGGTATACTTTTGTATTTAGAAACACCAGGTGTTTTATGTATAAAAATGATATGGAAATATGCACAGCTGATGCAAATAATGGTCTTTATATTTTGAATATAAATCAATCTCAAACATATAATGTGACAAACAAAAGGCTTAAAGTAAGTAACAAAGATGAAACTTATATGTGGCATTGTCATCTGGGACACATAAACAAGACACGTATATCCACACTTTCGAAGAGTGGGTACTTGGACGGATTTGATCCAAATTCATATGACGTCTGCGAATCTTATTTATTAGGCAAGATGCTTAAGTCACCTTTTAGTGGTAAATGTGTACGTGCCACCGAACTGTTAGCCCTCGTTCATAGTGACGTTTGTGGGCCCATGTCTAGCCAGGCTAGAGGTGGATATGAATACTTCGTAACCTTTACGGATGATGCATCACGTTTTGGTTATGTGTATCTTATGAGACACAAGTCGAAAACTTTTGAGAAATTCAAAGAGTTTCGACACGAAGTAAAAAAACAGACCGGAAAAAGTATTAAGACATTATTCCAGCTCCAGGCCTTGCATGTGACATCAGATACTGGATCGCTATACACAATACTACGTATACTACGCCTGACAAAGATCGTATATTCCATTAAGAATATTTCTAGAGAATTGGGTAGGCATGGCGCTTTGCTAGAAGCCAACCATGTCTCGTAATTCGGTAAAAACGTAGTACGAGGTACGTACGTGTTCGGATAGTCCGACGATCGGATTTACTGCCAATATATCCATGGATCTCTTGGGTCGCTTCCCAAAGATTCACCGATGACGTATGATTCGAACATAATTAATCTTGGATTAATTACGGAGATATTTTATCTGGGATAAAATATTATTTGAAGAGAGAGAAAGATAAATTCGGAATTAATCGATAAAATAATATATTCGATATATTAAACGAAATTAGATTTCGACGCGGAATTAAAATTGGATTTTAATTTGGGCTAACGAATCGATTTAGAATTAATTCGCTAACGACGTGAATAGTAAATTTGATTTAATTACATCGCAACGGAAAATTCGTTAATTTGGAATTAACGAAACCGAGCCCGGGATGTGTTTGCGAGGCCACTCCGATTTTGAATCAAGTGCGGCAACAAGTCACATCACTCGGTACATCACATGTCACTTTAGTGATGGATGTCATTTCACCTTTTTGGTGAGTGACAACTAGTCATTATTCATGATGTTGGTTGTTGAGAGCCTTTAATGCAATTTTCCCACCAATTTGGCCTTTGACTTTTTGAAAGGCATATACCAAATTTTGGTAAAGGTTTTTTGTATTGTTTTTTTTTTAGAAAACAAAACACCAAAAAAAACATAAAAAACTCTCTCTCTCCCTAAGGCATTGGCGTGAGCTTCTCCACCAAGGAGATGAAATTTTTTTCTTTCATCTCTTGCTAGCACACTTGAAGAATCATCACTAGGTGATAGTGAAACTAATCTAAGAGCTTGGAATCAACACAAAGCTTGGAGCCTGGACTCAACACTTCTCATTTCTCCTTGCCCGAAACTTGCAAGGGATTTTTGTGTTCATCGTCTTCAAAATCCGTTCAATGTAAGTGTGTTTCCGCCTCACTTCTTTGAGTATTCATTCTTTTCATTGCTTAAATATGATCTTGGGACTATATTAGAAACCAACATTGAGAACTTCCCAGACTGTGACTTAGATTTGAGGATTGTCCTCGGGTCTGAGAAATTAGGATATGTGTTAATGGGTCTTCTGCCCATTGCTCTATCTGAGGATGCAGCACCGAAGGAACTTGAGACTTTCCAGAAATGAAAAGAAGATGATTTAAGAGGTAAATGATATATTCTCAGTTCAATGACTTCGGAACTTACAAGTTAATATTTTGATATGCCTAACGCATATAATATGTGTTGGACAATTATGACCCATAGCATCACTATTTGTACAGAACATGGTGTTGTTGTACAAATTAACTACGTGTTAAGGAAATTTCTCTTTTATCATTTGTAATTGGATTACGGGATATATAAATGATAAAAGTCCATATGATTAGTTCCGGATTAATAAGATATAAGACAGTATTAATCCACTAAGGTTTAATCATTAAAATATCCCTAGTCGTAGTATTATCGAGATTGGACATCGATAATGCGGAATGGACTAGTATTGCACTTGTGCGTGTTATGGTAGTATAACGACATAGTTCTCATATATTTGGGTATTGGATACTCATGCAAGTGTAATATGAGGTTGTGTTTACCGATGGTATGGAAACAGCTTCCCTCTGGATAGACCCCTCGGAATTCCATTGGTAGTATGACTATGTGTCTATGGAAGTCCGTATCAGGGTAGGTGTATTTGGTCTTAACCTGAGACTTGCATCGCTAATACTTGCGACAATCAATATACTTTGGTTTTGGTCGTCCGGGGCTTTAACAGGTTCTGTGTACGCCTCTTCTGGGTATATTGAGAATCGTAGTGTATTGGGTGTGATGTCAAGATGGAAGTATCACTTCAGTCATATGGAGATGATGATCACGTAGGATAAGGAACTGGTACTCTTGTATGCTGCAGCTATCGGGATAATATGACTAGGTCATGTTTATCCAATTATAGAGACTAGTTACCAGAGATCCGATATATGCTTCGTACGGGGCAGACACAATTCCAGCCCCAGGCCTAGCATGTGACATTCGATACTGGATCGTAATATTCAATACTACGTATACTACGCCTGACAAAGATTACATATTCCTTTACATAATATTTCTGGAGAATTGGGTAGGCACGGTGCTTTGCTAGAAGCCAACCATGTCTTGTAAATCGGTAAGGACGTGGTACTAGGTACGCACGTATTTGGATAGTCCGATAACCGTATTTACTGCCAACATTTCCAGGGATCTCTTGGGCCGCTTCCCGAAGATTCACAGTTGAGATTTGACTCAAACAGAAAATTAATCTGGGATTAATTATGGGAGATAAAATTAATCTTGGATTAATTACGGCAATAAATTAATCTTGGATTAATTAAAAGAGAAAGAATTATTCTGGGATTAATTGCGTCGAGAATTTATCTGGGATTAAATTCATCGAGAAGAGAGAACTCGATTAATTTGGAATTAATCGGTAAATTAAATTTAATAGTTAAATTAGATTTTAATATTTAATTTATTTAATTGGGCTAAAATAATATATTTGATATATTAATTGAAATTAGATTTCAATGCGGAATTAAAATTGGATTTTAATTCAAGCGAACGAAATAATTTGGAATTAATTCGCGAGCGACTTCCATAATAATTTTACTAGGCATTACTATTTAATTAAATTGGATTTAATTAAGTCACAACGGAAAATTCGTTTAATCGGATTAAACGGAACCGAGCCCGAAGTGTGTTGAGCAAGCCATCTTGAATTTTGAATTTAGAGGTGGGGCCCACTAACTTACACAAGTTGGTGGTGGTAGTTGGAAAGGTAAATGGTTTCACCAAAACCATTTTACTTTTTACCTAACTTGTTTTTTGCTTTTGTAAAATAATTAAACAAAACAATTTGTTTTTGGAAAACAAATAAAAAAAAAAGTCAAAAACACAAAAAACTTATCTCTCTCATTTTTTTTCTCTCTACCATGGCCGAACCTAGCTTCCTTGGAGGAGAAAATTTTCTCTCAAATTTTTTTCAAGCTAGCACATAAATGAGTGAATCAAGGTGATAGGGAAACTCACCCAATGCTTTAAAATTTCATTCAAAGCTTGGAGCTTCCATGGAAATGCATAAAAAGTCTTGAAACCCATACGATCAAAGTAAGTTTTTCCGAAACTCTCTTTGATTATTCGCACTTTAATCATGCTTAGTGATCTTGGGACATGTCTTGGAGACTAACAATGGTATCTAGAGCCATCCTAAGCTTGATTTGGAATTCTAGGGTTCATGGACTTTATTTGGGGTTTTTGTGTTTAGAACATAATTTCTTTAAATTGGTGATTTGGTTGAGCTTATATGATGTTGAATTGGATTTGTGCATTGTTGGATTTGTGAAATATTGATTAAATCAAAAATCCCCAAATCCTATAGGTTGGCCGAATATATACCCTAGATAAGCTCATGGGAATTTTTGAAATTTGACATATTGGATGTGTTGTTGGCATGAAATGTATATTGGATGTTGATTTAATTGGATTGGAATCAAATTGCATAATTATTTCTTGTCAAAACCGTGAGCATGAAGCATGTTATAATGAATTGTTTTGCTTCAATTTATGTTGGACATGAATTGGAATTAAAGAGCATAATTAATTGGATTAATTAAATGTTTTGGAAACATTAAATTAGTTAATTAATTGTGTTAATTACACTTGAATTGAATTAATTTGTGATTTGGAATAATGAGTTAATTTAATTTGTTGTAATTGGGCTTAATGGGCTTGGTTGGGCCAAGTTTGGTTTAGAATAATTGGTTGGATCTAATTGGGCCTAAAACCATTTCCATAAAGTCCAAATATGACAATTGGGCCTTTAAATAATTTAATTGGGCCTAATGGGCCTAAATTGATTTTGGCATAGAGTGATTCCTAATTGGGCCTTAGCATCTTGGGTTTGACCCATAATTGCCAAAGCCCATGCCTAATGAATTAATTGAAAGCCTATTGGACTTTAATTGAATAGTATCGGATACTAATTGGGCATTTGAGACCCATAAAGATTGGATTTGGAATCCAAGTCTGAAAGGCACTTTTAAAAGTGTAATTATTTAATTTGGAATTAAATATGAATTAGTTTTGAATATAATTTAATTTGGAATTAAGATTATAGTTCGATTTAATTCAAGAATGCTTACTTGGAGTATTTATTCTTAAACGAGTTTGACTCACGCAAATCAAATCGTTGTTTGAACATTGGATGATCATTAATCAAAGATTAATTAATTGGATTAGATTGATTGATAACATACTATGTGTGAATACTTGGATGTATGTATGAATAATATATATCAGATGGATATTAGTTGGGTGAGGGTAATTTTGGAAATTGTTGTAATAAATTTAGAATTTATTAAATTGGACCTGCATGTCCAGCATATTACCTCTTTTCTCATTGTATTTCTCTTCTCACCTATTCCCCTCAATACAAATGTGGTTTCTTTAGAAGTGTTATGTAATTGGGTAGAAGTATGAATAGTACTAGCGGGAGAGAGGAAATTGAGAGATTTGTTCTAGGAACAAATTGTGTTATATATACATCCGCATATCATTATTAATTTATTTATTCGCGCCTTATTATGCTTTTAGAATGCATGTTTAAGGGTGTATGATGAGACATATTCAAAGATAATTAATTGGTTGCCAATTACGCGAAAAAACCCTAAAAAATATTAAGCATTTTCCTTCCATTGAGTGATTCATTCTCAAGATCCAAGATTGGCACTGGTTTGTTGGCCAAAGTCAAGACCTTTTTCCATCGCGGATGTGTTTGAATCATGAAGGCTTTGTTCCATATCGCATGTCTTGTCCAAGTTGTGATTTGTTGGCCAAAGTCAAGATCACTTCTTGTCCATCGACATCGATTACGAAGCTTTCCAAAGTCAATGGGTCACGCTTAACTAGAATCATTAAGCTTGTTGTGCCAAAGCCAAGGCTTAGTTGATTTAGAGGAAAAAGGTTAGGAAAATATATTGGATATATTGGCATATATATATGTTTCGGACTTGGAGGTCCACCTACTGGATCTAGGAATTGGATGAGATCCAATTGATCTTAGAGATCTACCTAGTTAAGTTTCATATAATTTGTTGGCCAAAGTCAAGATTGTGTGTTATTTAACGCGATCCTAGCCCACTAGGGAAGAAGGTTTCCCGAGTACTCAACAGAGGGTTAGAGGCTCGCCGAAAAATAGTGGGAGACAAGTATTAAATTTGCAATTTCGTTTAGATACTTGCCAAAATGCGCTCATTTCATTCTTCGTCATTATTTAAATAAATATAATAGTTGGACTAATATTTAATTGTTGTTTTAAATTAAACAGTGCGACAATCAATATATTTTGGTTTTGGTCGTCCGGGGCTTTAACAGGTTCTGTGTACGCCTCTTCTGGGTATATTGAGAATCATAGTGTATTGGGTGTGATGTCAAGATGGAAGTATCACTTCAGTAATATGGAGATGATGATCACGTAGGATAAGGAACTGGTACTCTTGTATGCTGCAGCTATCGGGATAATATGACTAGGTCATATTTATCCAATTATAGAGACTAATTACCAGAGATCCGATATATGCTTCGTACGAGGCAGACAAAATTCCAGCCCCAGACCTAGCATGTGACATTCGATACTGGATCGTAATACGCAATACTACGTATACTACGCCTTTCAAAGATTACATATTCGTTTACAGAATATTTCTGGAGAATTGGGTAGGCACGGTGCTTTTCTAGAAGCCAACCATGTCTTGTAAATCGGTAAGGACGAAGTACTAGGTACGCACGTATTTGGATAGTTCGATAACCGTATTTACTGCCAACATAGCCAGGGATCTCTTGGGTCGCTTCCCGAAGATTCACCGTTGAGATTTGACTCGAACAGAAAATTAATCTGGGATTAATTATGAGAGATAAAATTAATCTGGGATTAATTACGGCAATAAATTAATCTGGGATTAATTAAAAGAGAAAGAATTAATCTGGGATTAATTGCGTCGAGAATTTATCTGGGATTAAATTCGTCGAGAAGAGAGAACTCGATTAATTTGGAATTAATCGGTAAAGTAAATTTAATAGTTAAATTAGATTTTACTATTTAATTTATTTAATTGGGCTAAAATAATATATTTGATATATTAATTGAAATTAAATTTCAATGCGGAATTAAAATTGGATTTTAATTCAAGCGAACGAATTAATTTGGAATTAATTCGCGAGCGACTTCCATAATAATTTTGCTAGGCATTATTATTTAATTAAATTGGATTTAATTAAGTCGCAATGGAAAATTCGTTTAATCGGATTAAACGGAACCGAACCCAAAGTGTGTTGAGCAAGCCATCTTGAATTTTGAATTTAGAAATGGGGCCCACTAACTTACATAAGTTGGTTGTGGTAGTTGGGAAAGGTAAATGGTTTTACCAAAACCATTTTGCTTTTTACCTAACTTGTTTTTTGCTTTTGGAAAACAATTAAACAAAACCATTTGTTTTTGGAAAACAAATAAAAAAAAAAGTCAAAAACACAAAAAACTTCTCTCTCTCATTTTTTTTTCTCTCTACCATGGCCGAACCTAGCTTCCTAGGAGGAGAAAATTTTCTCTCAAATTTTGTTCAAGCTAGCACTTAAAGGAGTGAATCAAGGTGATAGGGAAACTCACCCAAGGGTTTAAAACTTCATTCAAAGCTTGGAGCTTCCATGGAAATGCATAAAAAATCTTGAAACCCATCCGATCAAAGTAAGTTTTTCTGCAACTCTCTTTGATTATTCGCACTTTAATCATGCTTAGTGATCTTTGGACATGTATTGGAGACTATAAATATGATGTTATAACTCCGAGAATCATTCACGAATCAAGATCATGTTTTGGTTCATAGAGTTGCAATGGAATTGCTCTATTCAATACTTGATGAGAGACGGGTTGTGAGCACATATGTGTTTCATTTGATCGATCTGATCAAGCAATTGAGGCGAAGTGATTTCACTCTGAATGATACTCTGGGACGGAGTGTCATTCTTGGTTCACTCCCGGCGTTAAATCACCAGTTTATGATGTACTTTAACATGAACGGGATTCACTATTCTTACCATGAGTTGTATATGATGCTTCTCACAGGGGACGAGGATTTAAGGAAGTGAGTGTTGACTCTCCTTCCGAAACCCACTTCATTTTCCGCTTCTTCCCATTCTATGTTGAAAGGGAAGAAGAAAAATGGAAAGAAAAAGAAGGGTTTCAATATTCCTCCGCAGGGTAAGATAGTGAAGCCCAAGAGAGCTTCTGAAGAAAAATGCCACCACTACAGCAAGATCGGGCACTAGAAGAGGAATTGTCCAGACTACATGGTCCAGATCAGGAAGGAAAAAGCATCGGCATTAGGTACTTTTATTTTTCCTGTTATTGATATCTTCTTAGCTTGTGAGTCATGTTTCTGTTAATTTTTTTTTCTTTTCTTTGAGTTATGTTTCTATTAATTTCTTTCCTTTTCTTTTCTCATCCAGCATGTGTTGGATTCAAAAATTGTAAAAACAAAAATTGAAAAAGGCATCACGTGGACAATTAGAATCAAATTCTCCGGAGCTGTTTTGGTTGATTACATTGCCAAAGTTTATGAATCAGAGGTTGGCTTTTGATAGCAAAAAAATTGACGTAGAACCAATTGAAGAGAAAAGAAGGAAAGATTTTCAGGGTGGGGAAATGAAAGAATATAAGGAGAAATTAATTCTTTTATTCAATTGTTCAATATGAGATTCATCATCAGAAGTCCAAGACTCCTACTCAAAATTGAATGATGCTGCACAAGGAAATAAAAAAAATTATGCATTATTTTGTTTTTTCCCCTCTTCTTTTGGTGATTTTTGGAATTTTAGATCTTTATTTATTACAAGTCAACATTTTTTTGGTGTTTTTGTTATATTTAGGCTTTCTTATTTAGTCTTCTCATTCAAGTGATTGATCTTAAAGATTCGAGGACAAATCTTCTTAAAGAATGGGAGAATGATATGATACAGGGAGCATCAAGAAAACAAGCCTCGAAGTATGGATCCAAGCATCCAATGATGAAGCCTAATAATCCATTCAAGTTATTTGGCAATGAAGGGGTCAAAAATATACAAGCAAAAGCCTCCTAGATGGGTTAATGTTAGTGTTTATTTTAGAGTGGGCCGACTGTTATGGGCCCTAGGTTTTAATATTGGTGTTTATTCTAGAGTGGGCCAAATGTTAGGGGCCTAAGATTTTATTTGTAATGAGGATTATTAACTAGGGTTATTTCTGATTTTTTAACATATTACAATTAGGGTTTCTATTGTACTATTTAAATAAGCTTTTCATTAATAAAATGCATGAATGTTTTACCCTATAAATTAATATTGCCATTAGGCACATTGGGGGTGAGGTCGTGGATGGCTAACCATGGAAGAGTGGATTCTCTTCAAAACTTATCAAAGGAGGTTGCTGTCCTTTGTGGCATTTCAAGCAATTAGGGGTTCGTGAGGCTTTGTTCTTCACAGGTTTCTAATCTTCAAACCTTGTTATGCTTTCCTGGGCGCTCATAACAATCTTTTATGGGTTTCACGGGCTTTGTTCCTGTGGGGTTCAAAGGAGTTGCATGAATAACAATCTCTTGTGGGTTTGCTTGGCTTTGCTCAATGCAGGTTTTTATCACATGAGACGCCTAACCCAGTTGGTCATGAATGGTTTGATTCAGGATCTCACCATTGAACCTTATCCAACCTGTGAATCTTTCATTCGGGGTAAAATGAACAAAGCCCCATTTCAGGTGTGGGACATCGAGCCACTAACTTATTGGAACTCATACATTCTTATGTATGTGGTCCCATAAGTCTGACTGCTCACATTGGTTTTTCATACTTTGTTACTTTTACTGATGATGTGTTACGGTATGGTTATGTTTATCTGATGAAACATAAATCGGAAACCTTTGAAAAGTTTAAAGAATTCTGAAATGAAGTAAAAAAAACTAGTCAATATATTAAATGCCTTCGATCGGATCGATGCGGTGAATATATGAGTGGTGAGTTCATTGATTATTGAAAGGAGAATGGGATTATCGTTCAATATACTCTTCCGGATACTCCACAACATAATGAAGTGTCATATAGAAGAAATTAGACATTATTAGATATGGTTCGATCTATGTTGAGTTTTACATATTTGCCCTATTACTTATGGGGTTATGCTATTTTAATTGCCACTCATCTTATGAATAAGATTCCTTCTAAAGTTGTTCCTACGACTCTATATGAGATATGGACTGATAGGAAACCAAATCTTAATTATGTTAGGGTTTGGGGTTGTCATGCATATGTCAGGGTGGCTCAGCATAATAACCTTTTGCCTCGAAGGCAAAATTTTAGGTTTGTTGGATATCCTTCAAATAGGAAAGGATATTTATTCTATGATACTAAGCATCGAAATGTGTTCATAGCTAGCTTCACTAAATTTCTAGAAATAGAATTTTTATCTGAAGTAGGTAATCATAGATAGGTTGAACTTGATGAAGTACAACCTAAGACCAACGAACCACCGGAGGAACCTGAAGTTCAACTAGATGAAGAACCTTCATTACCTACACTCTGTAGGTCCGAAAGGGTATCTAGACCCCCTGAACGCTTGTATTTGATACAATAAATGAATCTTGATGTTCTCTTAGTTGACGAGACTGATCCTTATACCTATAGAGAAGCGATGTTGGACATCAACTCCGTGAAGAGGCAAGAAGCCATGAAATCAGAGTTAGACTCTATGCATTTGAATTAAGTTTAGGACTTGGTTCAGCTTCCTAAAAGAATTGTTCCTATTGGTTGTAAATGGATTTACAAGAGGAAACGTGGGCTTGACGGAAATGTTGAAACCTTTAAGGCTCCACTGGTAGCTAAATTTACACGCAGCGACCTTATGTCGACTATGATGAAACGTTTTCGCCAGTTGCGATGCTAAAGTCTTTTAGGATTTTGTTGTCTATTGTTGCTTACCATGATTACGAGACTTGGCAGATGGATGTCAAAACGGCTTTTCTAAATGGATTTCTTGACGAAGAAATCTATATGGAACAACTGGAAGGTTTTGTATCCAGCGAAGACTCGGACATGGTATTTAAGCTTAAGAAGCCCATTTATGGACTTAATCGAGCTTCGTGAAGTTGAAATCTTTGATTCGACGAGATAATCAAATTGTTTGGTTTTCTCAAGAATTCTGAAGAATCCCGCATGTATAAGAAGGCCAGTGGGAGTATGGTGGTATTTTTAGTTATCTATGTTGATGACATCCTGATCATTGGGAATGATATCGGGATGATGCAGGGCGTTAAAGCTTACCTCTACAAGAATTTTTTCTTTGAAAGACCTTTTGGGGTTAGTGCTCGGAGTGCCAATTTTCTTATGTATTTCCCTGTAAATACTTATGTAAATATTTTATTATGAATAAAATAAACAATTTCTATTATATAACATCTCTTTATATATGGTAAAGATGTAATTGACCTTAGAATGATTTGTTATGATACAGTTGCAAAAGCGTTGCAACTGACATTGAGTTGTATTATAACAATATTATTTCTTTAATTGTCCATATTCAAGATTTACATTACTTGATCGGTAAGTAAACCCATTGAGACCGGTACATGTCGTATATTGGAATCATGGATTCCAATGGTTGATTCTCAATTAACCATAAGTCTTGGAGACTCGTATAGACATGTAGGTGTTTATATCAGATAAATACTGAATGACTCACCGAAGATTCTTAATGGATGCTACACCAATGTTGATCGGTGAAATGACACACGTTACGCAAGCGCACATATCGTTCAAGTAGTAGAAAAATATCGATCCCACGAGTACTTAGTTTTTCATAATGTTAATTGTTGATGCTATTTATTTACAAGTATCTAATTGAGGTAAGAAGAGATTGGTTGTTGGCTGAAAATATTTTAACTAAATAAATAAATTTAAAAAAAACAAAACAAAGGAAAGGAAATTAATAATAAAGAAAACATCTAGGGTTGTGTATCCGCCCAAAATTACTCTAATGGTGAATTGATTTTCCTATACATGTGCAATAAATCAGTTTGTTAACCTGGAACACGAAGATATGCAAAAGCCTTTGTCGATGGTCAGATGCAAACACCTAAAGTAACCTAATTAACTATATGTCTATGTTAATTAAGAAACTCTGAATTCATTAAGTTCAAGTTCCAATTATGAGTACCCACGCCAGACAGGTATATGTCTGTCCTGGAAGGAAATCTCTAAGGTGAGATCGTGAGTTATTGAATCTAAGGCTGAAACCTAAAATCCTTCTTCAAGTTCATTTTAAGTTTACCACCTCAATCTTATTGGTGATCAGTCAACAAGAAGCATTAAGGTCAAGAATCAATAAACAAGCCAAAGCATCACACATTATATAAAGAAAATCAATTATGAAACTCTTGAATATTGTGCTTTATCATTTCCCTAGATAAAAATAAAATACTGGGGGTTAGGAGATCTACTTTTAATATTTCAAATGTAGAAATCTCACTTTATTATAATATAAAAATTGTCAGTGTTACCCGATTAATTAAGTCAAACCAGCCATAAAGACAGTGTTATTATTTGTCCATAAACCATCCATATAGGTGGTAATCATATGTCACCTAAACACCGACCATATAGGCGGTGTCACATTATGTCAAATAAATAAAACTAGTCATTTAGGCGGTATCAACATTAATCCATATTATTAAATTATAATTTCCATATTATAAAATTAGTGAGATTAACCTACCTTATCATATTAAAGGTTTCACCCTTCCCCCAGTGGAAATTAATTACTAAACATAAAAGAAAGTAAAAACACACAACTATTATTACAAAAAATAAAAATACATAATTAAAATAAATACAAACAAGATACAATCCTTAAGTTCCTTAATAGAAACCTAAAAGAAAGTATCAATTTTTGGAAATGAAATGGCTTCAATTTATAAGCAAATTTTTGGGTCGGCGTCGTGACGCAATGGGCTGGCAACGCGTATGACACGGTTTCGTCTAGGCGTCACAACAGACAGAAGTTTGCGTATCGCGATGCATGGACAGTAGATGCCGGACGTCGGTAAGGCTGCTTTCGACGTGTGAAAGTGACATGTCGCGACGCCAAGGGCTTACACATTGCGATATGTGCTGGAAAATTACAGTTTTAACTTTCTTTGTCCGTTTTTCATCATTTTAGCCCTGAATTGATTCCATTAGGTCCCGATATTATTTTTATCTGTAAAATACATTAAAAACTCGTTAAAATATTCATCAAACTCGAGAAACCATATAAAATATTAGGTCAAATGAGTGGTAAATAGTTATATATTTTCCGCTCATCAACGTTAATAAGAATCTTTCCGGGTTGAGTAGCGTAGTGATTCTTTGACTTGAGATACCACTGTGGATATATGTGTTAGGGTTGGAGCTCGAAGCACCAATCTGGATCGTATTTATGTCCGATTCATGAATACGAGAAATATCGTTTTCCAAAATATTACTTATTTATGGTTGCACCTCTTGTTTTTTATTATATATATTTGATCTAATTCATTAAATTGAAACTAAATCATGTTTAGTAAAATATATATATATATATATATTAGACAAAGACCCGATAATATATAATGTACTGCGTAATTACAACGTACCTTGTAATTGCATTGGGAAATGTCACTACTCGATATATATTATCAAATAAAGTTCTTGGTCAATATTTATTGACACGAGGCGGTTAGTAAAATCCATTGAGACCAGTACATGTCGTATATCGAACCAAGTCCGATGGTTTATCCCAATGAACCATGAGTCTCGGGAGACTCTTATAGACTTGTAGGTGTTTATTTGATAAACATTGAACGACTCATCGAAGATTACCTAATAGATTGTACACAAACGTCAATAGGAATCTTCTCGGGTTGAGTAGCATATTGATTCTTTGACTTGAGATACCACTGTAAATATATCAGTTATCCTCCACACTTAGATGGGAGTCATATCATTGATCTATTAATATCAGACCTTCGCCTGTTCGTTGGGTGTGGATTCATGCTCATGATATCCTCGGTGTATCAAGATAGGATTCGTCAGTCCTGTGTACATGGCATATGTATTCATTATATGATTAGCAATCTGTTAAATCCATGTCCGTGGTATACTTCGGAAGTAAGTTCCGAGTGTTATTTAGAATATTGCTAATAGATACGTCGACATGATTCCGATAGAGATTTGACGTTTATATCTATATCTCTGGGATAATTCGGATACCTGTGACGGATGGATCATAATATGCAATGATGTCATCCTGTATGGATGAGAGAGTTTATCCGTGTTCATCACAATTTACGAGTAGGTAGATTATGGACACGAAATTTGATTTCGTGACGGATATGCCTAAATCTAGAGAGTTTTACTAATGAAATATACTCGTAGAGCACTAGGGTAACTTTTATGAATAATACTAATTATTTATAAATCGTTTAACGGTTAAACGAAAAATACATGCAAATTGACCTAATGGTCATTTCCTAATTAATGTGTATTTGTATTTAATATTTGATATTATTAAATACAAATTAATTAATTTTCAAATTATGATATTTGATTTATATCATTAATATATATATATTTGAGATATTTAATGTAAATATAATACATATATTTAAGATTTTTGTATTTAATTATTTAATTGTTAAGTAATTAAACTAATTGAAATATAAATATCTTTTGTCATGATTATAGTTAGGAAATGGCATGATTTGGTTGGTTCACTTGTTTAATTACTTTAATGGTTATAGTGATCAATTGGAACAAGTAACTTGGCTTTAATGATATTGAAACAAAAATTGAAAGTATTATTTTATTATTTTCTTGGTGATTCACGACAATCACAAGGAAAATATAAAAGCTTTGTTTCATTTTTATTTTTCATAACTGCAAGTTACCAAAAGAATTACAAAAGTGAGTTGAGAGCAAAGTTGAAAGAGAAAAGAAAACTTAAGCATTTTTGGAAATTTGTAAGTATTTCTCAACACACTTCAACTTGGAAATTATTTCTATTATTCTTGGCTTCAATTTGTGTTGCTAGGATGATGTCTCTACTCTTTTAGTTTATAATTAAAATGGTTGGGAACTTGTTTTAAAGGTGTTTGCATGTATGATTTACAAATAGGCTTCAAATGAGTTAAGCTTATTATGACTAATTAGTAATCAAGTTGCCATTCTAGAGTTGTTAAGTCACTCATTGATGACCTAGACTTGTCTGATATGGTAAAGATCGGTTAATGTATTCAATTTGTTTAATTTGGTGTATTTTGTCAATTTGAAGAAATTATAAAATTAGGGTTCTTAACCCTTTCCAAATTTGGGGATTTTCATATATGTGATATATTATGGTGTGTATATGATAAATATTAAATTTGGGATTGATTGGATTTGATCTTGACTTGTTTTGAACAAGATTCGACTAAATTGTAAAACTTGGAAACCTTTGGGGCTTCTTGGCAATTTTGGAATTTAGTGGGATTTTTGTTGCAATTTGTATTTTGATGTGTTGGACATGTTGAAAATCATTTTAGAATTGATTTGGAATCATCTAAAATTATATTTGACAATTTGAGGACTAAAATGAATAAAATGCAAAGTATGGGGGTCAAATCGTAATTTTCAAGAAATATGATTTCTTGGATTAATTTTCAGTTTTTAAGTATTGAGTAATTAAAATAAATAAGTTTATTTTAATTGCCCAAGAAAAATAATTATTGGAAATTGTTTCGAGTGAAAATACGTAAAAACGGTGAAAACGGTGTTATTCGTAACAGCTGCCCAAACAGTGAACTGGTCACTGTTCGGGCAGTCCACGAACTGTCCAAATATTTTTGGGGCTGACCTGGGCAGTCCCCATGTGCATTGGTCGGTCGGTTCGGTCGGAAACGTATTTTATGATATTTTACGGAAAAATATTTTCGTAAAAATTTCGTGGAGTTTCTATATTATTTATGTTGTTATATGATATCGAATAAATATGTTTAGGTGAAATATGAATAGATTATTAATATTTGATATTTAATAATTTATTCGTAAGTTTAAAAATATTTAAACTACGATTTCCTCCGAACCGCGCTTCTTCATCTGCGCCCCCTGATATAACCCTAAAAATATAAGATATCCTCCACACTTTTATGGCAGTCACGTCATCGACCTATTATGGTCAGACCTCCGCCTATTCGTTGGGTGTGGACTGATCCTCAAGATATCATGTGTGTGTCAAGATACAATCCGTCAGTTCTGTGTACAGAACATATGTATTCAATATGGAATTGGCAATCTGTTAAATTCATGGGTCTGTGGTACACTGTAGAAGTGAGTTCTAAGTGTTATTAAGAGATTGCTATAGAAACGTTGACATGATTATATCTATAGAGATTTGAAGTTTATATCTATATCTCTAGAATAATCCGGATACCTATGACAGAGGGAATAATTTACGGGTGGGTAGATTATGGACACGAAATTGGATTTCGTGATGGATATGCTTGAACCTAGAGAGTCTCACTAATGAAATATACTCGTAGAGCACTAGGGCTACTTTTATGAATAATACTGATTATTTATAAATCGTTTAACGGTTAAACGAAAGATACATGCAAATGGACTTTTTGGTCATTTCCTAATTAATGTGTATTTGTATTTAATGTATGATTTTATTAAATACACATTAATTAAATGTCAAATTATGATATTTGACATATATCATTAATATATGTATTTGGAATATTTAAAGTAAATATAAAACATATATTTGAGATATTTATATTCAATTAAATATTAAAT
Organism: Zanthoxylum bungeanum; assembly: GCA_019454045.1. Taxonomy (NCBI): domain Eukaryota; kingdom Viridiplantae; phylum Streptophyta; class Magnoliopsida; order Sapindales; family Rutaceae; genus Zanthoxylum; species Zanthoxylum bungeanum. The sequence goes on along the minus strand of SKCR01027387.1, from coordinate 91,261 downwards.
TATTAAATTATTAAAATATAAATATCTACCATTATGATAAAGTTAGGAAATGATTAAATAGTGTAAAATGTTGACTTTACATTAAAGAAAAAGGTTGTCAAATGCCATTTGACTTCTTTGATATTTGTTTAATAAAGATTAAAATGCAAAATATCTATTTTCTTTTCTGGGCCAAATTCGGCCAACCATAACAATATATAAGTGTTATGTTTTTCATTTGCTTTACTTTTGGTAAGCCTCCAAATATTAGAAATAGAAAAGTTGAGAGAAAAAAATGAAGGACACAAGAGAAATTTGAAGAAAACTTCAATCTTTGTAAGTTTTTTCTAACTTTCTCCAACTAGAGAAATGTTTCTATGGTTCTTGGCTACAACATGTGCTGTTTGGTTGTTTCTCCACTCTTTTAGTTTTGTAATAAATTGGTTGGAATCATGAATGAAAGTTGTAAGCATGTATGTTTATTAAAGTATGTTTATAAATGGTGTATAAGCACACTTTTGATCATTTGATGATCTTGTTTCCATTCTAGAGTTGTTAGGACACTTATTAATGAACTAGAATTGTTATTGAGTTGTTTCAAAGTGTTGGAATTGGTTAATTTTGGTTAATTGGATTAATTTGAGAAATTAAGGTTTATACCTCCACCAAAATTGAGGCTTTTCATATATATGTTGTATAATGATGTCTATAAGATGTACAAATCATTTGGTGTTGATTGGAATTCATCTAAACTTGTTTTGAATAAATTTGGACCCAAATACAAGAAGTTGAAAACTTGGGGAGCATTCAGAAAATGCAAGAATTTTTGGGATTTGTGTTGTGATGTAATATCCAAAAATTCGGAAACTCTTCTGGAAGGATTTTGTTTTGCAGATAGGGTCTCGAAAGGAGACTAAATTGGAGAATAAGAGTTTAAGTGTTGAAATATAGCTCGAAATATTTTAGAATAGAGATTTGATGCATTGGAAAATGTGTGACATTAAGGAACCGCTTGCTCGATCTATGCATATTATTCTATACAAAGGAAGTTTGTTAGTTCGATAATAGAGATAGCAAACAAACTTCGATTGAGTTTATTCTTGAACCGTCAAACTCATTTTTTCGAGACAAACAACTTTCATGTTGAATATTTTTTGAAAGTTGTATCAGAAGGGCTTCAATAATATAAATTTCTGTGAAAGCCCAATGATAGGGGCCTGACTGTAATTTTCGAGGGTCCGATTTTAAATTTCAGAAAGTTTTCTATAAATACCCTTAGTTTTATGAAATTGCCTAAAAAGCAAAACTTATCAATCTCTCAAACTCGACCCCCACCCCCAAAATTTGTTCCATCGATTTCTGGTTGCGCCGGCCATACCCTGGCCACCCTCGGCCGACGCACCACCCCAGAAAGATGTGTTGGAGCTCCCTATCCTCCAGCTGGCGGCGGCGATGCAGAAAATGTTGGAAATGGTGAGAAATAGAGGTGAAAACGCGCGCACATAGGTTTGTCGATCCTGACTCATCGCTTCATTTCACGACCCGAGCCACCCATCAAATCGAAGCTCTCGGAGAGTACTACAAGTTGACGGTGATGTATTTTCCGTTCCGTGCACGGTTGCACACGAAACAAGGAAGGAAGATTCAGAAGAATAGTGACTTATGGTGAACAATAGCCCCGATCGGAATTTCATCAATTCTAGCGCGTTCGTGGGATCGTTTAGAGTTCGTATATGCCCTCGAAATCTCAGTAGAACCTCCCGGTAAAACTCCGCAAATTTCAAGTTTATAGTTAAATTTCCGGATGTATTCAGTAGCTTCGTAGAGTATAGTATTTATATAAATTGAATTGTTTGATATTAGTATATTGAATATGAGCATTCCCTAGAATCCGAGTGAAAATGGAACAAGTTTGATTGATCCGATAGAATAGCTCGTAATTGACTATGGTTGACTTTGATGTTGTGTATATGAGTAATGGCATTGCATTACATGGAATTTCATCGCATGACTTGCATGATCATATGGTTGTTATGATGATGCATATGCATTTTGCATACCCAGAGGGAGACATATTGCACATTGAGAGATATAGACTCACAACTAGGGGGATGGAGATGTGTAACGCCCCTGGATCCTAGTTACAGTGAGTGGACCATTTTCCTTTTCAAATTGAGATTTATTCATTAGCTTAACTTGAGACTTACTTTTAAATGTTTCAGGGCATTAACCAAATTTGTTTACAGATTCTTACGATTGAAAAAGTCTTTTTAAAAGATTGATTTAAAAGCTTGAGTTTTATGATTTTTGGAGGCATGGAGAAAAACCCACCTCAGTATGTAACTTGACTCATTTATGGAATTTACGGATACATATATCATGTGTACATGTAGTTCACGACTAGGGAGGACAGATGCCCCTAGATCCCAGTTTTAGAGTCAGGAGGGTAGCATAGATCCGCACCCCCGGCTCTAGATTTGTGGCTTGGGGGTGGCGAGACGTAACGCCCCAAGACCACCAGATATTTGTGTACGGGGGGACGCCCCCAAGCACTAGATTTTGTGTATGGGGGGATAACGAGACATAGCACCCCCATGCGCCAGATTTCTCCACAGATTTCAGAGACAGGGTTTTCAGAAATTGATTTCCAGAGATATGATTTTCAGAAATGATAAATTTTATAAAAGAGTTTTCACTAGAATAAACTTTTATAGAAAAACATCAAAGTTTTACAGACATAACAGAGTTTCAGAAAAAGTTTTACAGAAAAATAACTGTTTTCAAATAAGAAAATAGATTTTAGAAAAGACAACTTTCTTAAGACGATTTCAGTTTTAGAACTATGAAGATTTTCATGATAATCCTTTTGCATAACTGTTTACTTTTATAAAAGAATTTATTTCCAACAGAGTACCAAAGTGGAATTCCATGTATATGATTTTGACACTACTTGATCTTATATACCATCAAATGTTTGAAATTCAGTTTTACTCATAGCTGGCTTGGATATTTTCTAACATATGGGATTTCTTGTTTTACAAACCTATATAGTTTTTAGAGTTTCTATGAAAGTTTTACGATTCTCAGATATAGAAATTCTAGCTTTTGCATATAGCTTGCCCTATAGGGCTAGATGCAGTTGTTATTCTATTATAGTGTGATTTCAGTATGTTCTATGAATTATTGGCTCGGCATCACGACGTATGAAGGCTTGGAATCACGAAGCTGATGTCATGCTGACGTAAGGAATGACGCGTGTCGGCATACTGAATTATTATGCTGACGTGATAATGACGTGATGATGACGCACGAGCTGACATGCCGATGATATGGCAATGACGAGTGTCAGTAGAATAGTGACTGAGGCGCGTCGTAATACAGAGAGTGTGTGCATCACGACGCGACTTTCCAATTTTTCGCTTTTTTTACCTTTTTTTACCGTTTTAGCTCTGATTTGATTCATCAAAACACATCAAAAAATTCACAAAACTCGAGAAACTATATAAAATATTAAGTAAAAGAGGCGGTAAATATTGATATATTTTCCGCTTATCACACCCCCAAACCTAACATTTTTCTAGTCCTCAAGCAAAACAAACAAAATAAAATACAATAAACAACTTTAAAATAAAATTAAACTAAGCCACTTTCGTAGGGATCACTGTTGCATTTAGCATATACAAAAAGCCTTTAAAACCCCTAGGTAACTCTAGTGGACGAGTTGTAGTCTCGTGAGGGCTTACAGCGACGATACCCATAAAATTCAAATGTACAATCAAACACACTAACAAGTTAGTGACTAAACAAGTGAAATTCTTATCCAAGTTAATAGTTGTTTTCTTTCTTTCTAAATTACCAAATAAGTAAGTTCTCCGATTATTTTTACCAGTCTTCATATACTCAACCAACAAGATATTAATCAAATCATTGTGCCCACAATATTCGTAAGTGTAGTTGAAAAGAGAGTAATATATTTGTCTTAAAGTTATATCAGAATTCACATCTTTTTGGCAATGGTTTTTTTAAAAAAAAAACAAAAAACAAAACATCTTTAATCCTTGTAGTGAGCTTTGGGTCAGTGACTCCTAAACCAGTTGACTTTAGGGCATTAGGTGTTAAAACACCCCTACGAACTTAATTACTCGGATCTCGGATGCAAAAAGTTCTACCGTTTGATGTAAACAATCACTGCTTACTGAGGCAAGACGTCCGGTTACTAAGTAGAAACTTTATTATTATTAATAACTCAGGCTTTTCCATTTGACACGAACAATCACTGCTTACTGAGGCAAGATGTCTGGTTACTAAGAAAAACATGGTTAATTATTTATAAACACAATTTTTGTTTTTATTCCATCGCTTTCATATGATTCCTCCAATAAACTAGAGCACTGAATATTATAAACTTTTCACTTACGAGTCATGTCTGTATGTTACCATGCATGTTGATAATACATGTCAAATGAGCATATGAAGATCCAATTTAACCAGTATTATTGAGAATTCAAAAATTTAAATAATTCAAAAGAAAATATTACGAAATAGGTTGAGATATGTCTCAGGAGTGGAAATTCCTTACACAACTATCTCAAAACCGAATTCCACATGATTAGTCAAATTTCAAACATAAAAACACAATTCGTTTTTATGATTTTTAATTTTTTTCACTATAAACAACACAAGAAAAATAAAAATAAGATACTAGTCAACTATTCCCCTTCCTCAAACCTAATTGAGACATTATCCCCAATGTCTAAAAAGAAGAAGAATAGTTTAGAAAACAGTACCTGGTTAGCGTGGGATTCTACATCTAAAAAGAAAATTAAAGGTTAAGATCTAGATTTATCCGATGTTTATTACCATGATCATTATCGGACCAGTTTATCTTGGAAATGATAGGGTCAATTTGTGGTTCAAAGGCTAAGAGTTGGTCAATTAAATCATGGCTGTTTTGGCAGTGAAAATGATATCTTTTACAGGTTTTGAAAGGAACCCATTTCTCCAAACATCATCAAGAAACACACAAATAAAGTCAAAAAATCCTTCAACACTAAACAGTCCAATTGGTTTTTGGTGTATGTTCAAGTTTGCCCAACTGCGAGCAACTCATTTTCAGTTGTTGTGTAGTTGAGTTATGCTTCATTCAGAGTTTTGCTGGCGTAGTAGATGGTGTGAAAAACGTTTGCTTTCTGTTGTCCCAAAACTGCACCTACATCAAAATCACTAGCATCGCACATCACTTCAAATGGAAGCGTCCAGTCTGGTGCTACTATGATGAGGGCAGAGACCGGCTTCTGTTTCAAGATCTCAAAAGCATTGTGACATTATTTGGTGAAGTTGAAAGGCATGTCTTTCTCCATCAGATTGCATAATGGCTTAACAATCTTTGAGAAGTCTTTGATAAATATCCTGTAAAATCCTACATGCTCGAGAAAACTTCGAATCCTTTGACAGATGATGGAGGAGGTAGTTTTTGTAATGTCTCGATCTTTTCTTTATCTACCTCGATTCCCTTTTGTGAGATCCGATGTCTCAGGACAATTCCTTCTTGCACCATGAAGTGGCATTTCTCCCAATTGAGTACTAGGTTGGTATCTTCGCATCTTTGTAACACTTTTTCCAGATTTTACAAGCAGTGGTCGAACAAATCTCCAAATACTGAGAAGTCATCCATGAAGACTTCCATGCTTTGTTCTATCATGTCTGAAAAGATGGCCATCATGCAACGTTGAAATGTGGCAAGAGCATTACAGAGTCCAAATGGCATCCTGCGGAATGCAAAAGTACCATATGGGCATGTAAAAGTCATTTTCTCCTGATCTACTGGGTCAATGGAAATCTGATTGTATCCTGAGTATAAGTCCAGAAAACAGTAGAATTCATGTCCCGCCAATCTATCTAGCATCTGGTCAATAAATGGTAGTGTGAAATGATCATTTCGTGTTGCTTTGTTCAGCTTCCTGTAGTTCATGCACACTCACCATCCAGTCACTATTCTTGTTGGAATCAGCTCGTTATTTTCATTTGTGACTATAGTCATTCCTCATTTCTTGGGTACAGATTGCATAGGACTCACCCAAGTGTTGTCAGAGATAGGTAAATGATGTCGGCATCCAACCATTTGATGATTTCTTTTTTTACGACTTCTTTCATGATTGGATTTCATCTCCATTGATGCTCCACTGTGGCTTTATACTCGTCATTCATCAGGATTTTATGCATGCAAAATGATAGATTAATGCCTCGAATGTCTGTTATAGTCCAGCCAATAGCTCTCTTATGCTTGCTTAGCACTCTCAATAACTTATCTTCATACACCCATGTTAGCGACAAAGAAATAATCACAGGTAAATCAGAAGAATTTTCCAAGTATGCATACATGAGATGGCTCAGAAGTGGTTTTAGTTCCAGCTGTGGTGGTTCTTCAATCGAGGGCTTGATTCGCTCCTTTTTTGGTAGTTCCAAACTTTCCACCTATGGTGTCGATCTGAAGCGAGAAGCTCCATCAAGATAGTTGCTACATTCCAGAATCTCATCATCTAATTCTCTGTCAGTCATGTTGGTGATGCTTGCTTCAACTTTGTCATTGGAAAGTCACATTGCATCTATATTCTGGATGATACTATCTATTACATCAAGTCTGAAACATTCCTCATTTTTTCGTCATTTGGGAATTTCATGGCTTTGAAAACATTGAATGTTACTTCTTAGTCTTGTACCCTCATGGTTAGTTCATCTTTTTGTACATCAATAATGGTTCGACCTGTAGCCAAGAATGGTCTCCTGATGATGATGGGTACGTCTTTGTCTTCCTCCATGTCAAGGATAATGAAATCTGCTGGGAAAATGAATTTGTCGACGTTGACCAATACATCTTCCACTACCACTCTCAGAAATGTGAGTGATCTGTCAGCCAGTTATAGAGTGACTGAGGTGGGCTTTGCATCTCCAATCTGCAATTTCCTGTAAATAGACAAAGTTCTCCTATAGTGCAAGGGATGGTGAAACTACTAGGATCCTTCAACTTTGGGGGAAGCTTCCTCTGAATGATGGCGCTTCATTCTTCTGTCAATGCTACAGTCTCGTAATCTCCTAATTCTCCCTTTCGTGACATAATATCTTTCATAAATTTGACATAGTTGGGCATTTGTTCCAACGCTTATGTAAATGGAATGTTGATATGCATCTTTTTGAAGATCTCCCGAAATCGAGCAAATTTTTTTTCCAATTTGTGTTTCTGGAGACGTAGAGGAAAAGGTGGAGGTAGAGTAAATCTTTCCCGATCATTTTCTTTTTCCTCTTTTTCCTCTATATGTGGATCTGCTTTGTTGCTTTCTTTTGGAACTTCCTTAGTAGATGCCTTGACTCCAACATCTTTGTTAATCTCAATACCGCTTTTCAAAGTGATGGCTTAGCATTGCCCATTCCCTCTGTTCCTTGGATTTGGTTCTGTGTTGCTAGGAAGAGTACCTTGCGGTCTGTAACTCTGAGCATTGGCCAATTGCCCTGATTGATTTTCCAGTGCCTTTATAGAAGCTGATTGGCTTTGATTTAATGCTGCTTGATTTTGAACCACATTGTTAAAGCGTCTTATTTTGCTTCTTGCTTTTTTAACTGGGCCAACACTTTTATTTTTCTTGATTCTTTATCATACTCCTGGCTTTTATTATGCTGTTGGAATCCTGGTGGTGGATTGTTCCTTTGCCCTAATGTGTTACTCCATGTGAAATTGGGATGATTCCTCCAACCTAGGTTGTCGGTATTGGAATATGGATTGTTCCTCTATCTGTTGAAATTGCTGACATAGTTCACAGTTTCATCATGTTTGTTGTAAGATTATGCATCTGGTGCTCCTCCATATGGTGAACTTGTGGATCCAGCATTACCCTGCATGCTAATAGTTTCCATGAATTACATATCTGATCCAGCTTGGCATTCATTGTTGTGTTGGCTCATATTTCGTAGATTCTTGTTTTTCATTGGATCATTCTCCTTTCTGTTGGCCATAAAGAATTATTGTTGGCTGATAAACGGAAAATTTATCAATATTTATCGCCCCTTTTATTTAATATTTTATTTAGTTTCTCGGGTTTTATGAACATTTTGATGTGTTTTAGTTTATTTTGCAGATAAAATAATATTGGGACTCAATGAAATCATTAGGACGAAATGTGGGTCAAATAAGGGCAAATATTGGACTTGACATATTAATTTTGGAGATTGGAAACTTGAAAGGGCGTTCTAACGAAGTGCAGTTTCAGAAAATTCCATTTTGTGCAACTGTCATATTTTGGGCATAACCTTTTACTCTGATATCGGATTGAGCTGATTCAAGTTCCAGATTAAAGAAGACTCAGAGATCTACAACTTAAGGAACAAAATAATTTTAAATTCTGAAGATTTCATTACCGAAATTGATGAAACGTCCATAAGTGTGTTATGTGTAATTATTAAAGTCATTTTCAAAACAAATAAATAAATAATAAAAATAGTCAAGCTCCCACCAAACATGATAGCAATTAATAATGGATTGGTGGAGTAATTAGTGGAGCAATTAATAATGGATTTGGTGGAGCAATTAGTGGAGCAATTAATAATGGATTTGGTGGAGGCAAAATTTTGCCTATAAATACTAAGCCATTTCATTTGTAAATTCATATTTTCTTCTAAGGAATTCCTTAAGAATACTAAGAATATTGTATCTTGTTTATTTATTTACAACTTTCAGTAATTAATCTTCGCTTTCGCACTTTCTTTTCTTTACTTTTCAGTTTTTACTTTCCGCAATTTACTTTTATGCTCAATACTTTTCTTTCTTTTATTTTTTCAGTTTTTACTTTCAAGCAATGAGGAGGTAACTCCCCTTGCTGGGGTGAAAGGTAAAGCTTTTATTATTTCTATTTAGATTAATCTCCATTAATTATAATATAATACCTATTTAAAACCTGACTTAACGAGGATACCGTCATATTGGTCGGTTGGTAATTAATTATAAATTGGTTTTAACCTGACTAAGCATGGATACCGCCTGGTTGGTCGGTTGGTAATTAATTATTAATTTGACTTAATCAGGATACCGCATATATGGCTGGTTGGTGATGAATGGTAAATCTATCACTATTTCCCACTCATTTAACCTAATATTTTATATAGTTTCTTGAGTTTTGTGAATATTTTGATGTGTTTTGTGTTATTTTGTAGATAAATAAAGTTTCAGGACATTCTGGAGGTGATTTGGGCCAAAATGGAAAAAATTGGACAAAAGGGCAAAATCATCTTTCCCGCGTCGCGACGCTGAAGCCTTTCGCGTCGCGACGCCCAGCATGCGCCGGAATTGCTAATCTGCGCCGTGGACACATGGACCAATCAGAGAAATTTGCTAACATGCGCCGCTGCTAACATGCGCCGATCATGCTATCTTGCGTCGCGCCACGTATCGCCATCACAACGGAGATGCTAATGTGCACCGGTGCCACGTGTCAGCAATCTAACGGTGCCGACAATCGCCCTCCACACGTCAGAGTGACGTAAGCAATGACGTCATGAACAGTGACATGTGATCGGATAAGGATCTGAGCTCTTAGCCGCCTCGCCACGTGTCAAGCCGTCATTGTGCCACGATTCACTGTAGCTGGCGTCGCGACGCTGAACTGTAGCTGGCGTCGCGACGCTGGACCTTATCCGCGCCTATAAATAGAGCTCGAAATTTCAGATTTCATTGTACCAATCTCTCCCATTTATTTGATGTAAATAGGGAGTTTCTTTGATGTAAATAGGGAGTTCCTCTCTCTCTAAGTTTCGTTTTAATTTTTAGTTTTTAGTTTTGTAATAATTTTAATTACGTTTTGTAATAATAGTAATTTACTTTCTTACTTTTTAAAGTTTTTACTATTCATCATGAGGAGGTGATTCCCTATGCTAGGGTGAAAGGTAATTCTTTTACTATTACTATTTAGATTAATCTCCCTTAAAAATAATATATTTACTATTTAAAATTTGACTTAATCAGGATACCGCCAGATTGGTCGGTTGGTAATAAAATTCATTTTCCGCCTTTATGGCTGGTTATTTTGGTTCCGCCTTTATGGCTGGTTGAACTTAAATTGACTTAATTAGGTTACCGCCTATATGGCTGGTTGGTATTATCATCACGATTTAATATATTATATTAAGGGAGATATCTAAATAGTATATAAGAAGTAATTCATTTTACCTTAGCATTTTATCTTATTTTACTTTTCAGCTTTTACTTATGTCTTTTATTTTTCAGCATTTTTACTTTATGTCTTTTACTTTTAGTCTTTACTAGCCCTAGTTATGTGTTAGTTATCTAGGGGTTGTGATGAATTTAATATCACCAGTTTATAAGGGATTATTTTATAGTTTAGGTAATTTAAGGTTTACTTATTAAGTCTTAAGCTTAATGCTTCTTGTTGTCTGATCACCAATAAGATTGATGTGGTAAATCTAAAATGAACTAGACATAAGGATTTTAGGTTTCAGCCTTAGACTTAATAGCCCACGATCTTCCTTGAGGATAGATAACCCTTTAATAGATTTCCTTACAGGATAGGAATATACCTGTCGGGCGGGGGTAGCCATAATTGGAACTTAAACTTAATGAATCCAGATAAATTGGTTGTGACATAGACATATGGTTCAATTAGTTAAACTGGGTATTTGTGTCTGACCATCGACAGAGGCTTACACATAATTTAGTGTTCCAGGTTAGTAAACTGATTTATTACACAAACATAAAATAACCACTTCATCTTTAAATGATATTAGAATGATTCACAACCCTAGATCTTTGTGTCTTTTTATTTATTTTCTTAGTATTTTCTTTTGTCTTTTTATTTATTTATTTATTTTGTAAAACCACTTTCAACCAATCAAACAATCGTTCTCTTCACCCTCAATTAGATATTTGTAAATAAATAGATTCAATAATTAAAACAACAGTAGGAATTAAGTCCTCGTGGGATCGATATTTTTATACTACTTGAACGATACGTGCGCTTGCGTTATACGTGTGTGTTTACGCCGGTCAAGTTTTTGGCGCCGTTGCCGGGGACTTATTTTTCTTGAGTTGTTAATTTTGAAGCTATCTATTTACTTGTATTTAACTTTCTTTATTTTTTCTGTAATTTTTATTACTTTCTTTTTCAGGTGATTGAAAAATGGAACATTACTGGGAGATTGACAGATTACGTGCTTACAAGAAGATACACCCCAAATCTGGGAGCAACAGTCCGGTTTTCTGAGGCCTGTTGTCCAGCCTAACAATTATCATTGGATGCCAGAACCAAGCAATACCACATTTGCTCATCAGAATGAAATGGGGAGATGTGTAATTGTGATGGTAACCACCCGAGCGATCAATGTATTTACCTTTCAGAGTGGCAGAATTATCAGAATCATTCAAGGTATGAAGAATCATCACATTTTCCATCTTATCCACCATCTATCTACGATCTTCATCAAGAACCAGATCCATCAGAGGAAGATCAGTTGAATGACATGCTAAAAGATTGGATCGAGAAACGAGAAGCTCAATTTGATTTACAAATTCAAAGTCAAGCAGCGTCTATACAGAGAATGACATATCAAGTTAGACAATTAACAGAGAACCTGAATCATATATCTCACGGAGCAAATTCAAATACTACTAAAGAAGCTTTTCAATATCCTGAGATTCATCATGACATCATAACAGAGGATGAGGCTGAGCAGTATCAAGAATCAGAGGTATCAATTCAGGAGCCTGAACCAACAAAGTCTCAATTTGATTTTTATTATTCTGATTCTGACGAGGATGAAAAAGCTGAGCTATTTGTACCAACTGCACCAACAACGGAGGATCAAACTTTCAACCCTCAAAATGAAGTTCTTGGAGCATGCTTTACCATGATGTTTGATGAAGATCTACCTGAACCATCCAATCTAGTCATATCAGAGGATGAAGACCTAAAATCTGACATTTCTTTACATCCTCAGGTTGACAATTTCGAAACATGTATTTCACAGATGACAGATGAAGAGCTGAATATGGAAATTTTACAATACATCTGTGAAAAAAGGTGGTGGAGCAAGAAACAGAGCAAATGGAGGAGCAAATGTCTGACCTTAATAAAGATCCAAGAGCATTCAGGAAAAACATCGCTGTTTTGGGGAGTACAATTCAAAAGACATCACCCAGAAGCTTGACAGAATGGAATTCCCATTCCAAGTCAAGCACCATACGAGACCTCCTGATTTTCATTCTTTCTTTTCAGGAACCACTGGAGTAGCAAAGATCAAAAAGGTGGCACGAGCATTGAATGAGACAAAACTCTTTTTGCCACTTTCGTTGGAAGAGACCCTTCAAAAGCAACGCTCATGGGATTTTCTTAATCGAACATCCAAAACGACATTGAAACCTCCTTAACAGATGAATTTCAGTCACGTCTGGCTGAAGACGAAAATTTAGCGCTAGCAGGGAGGCAACCTATGCATTTGTTATTTAATTTATGTTTTCATATTTTGTGTATACATATTGGAGTTTTTTAATTTTGTGTGTTATTTTTGTAGGGAAAAGCACAAACGAAGTATTTTAAGACAGAAGGAATGGTGTTTGGCAATCAAAGATGAGAAACAATTCATTAGCGATGGATGAGTAAAGAATTAAATCTTGAGACACATCCTAATGAATTTATACTAAACGAGTGGCGTATTGCATACACAATTACGTTGCCTTAATTATTGCTTTGATTTGATTTTCTGTTGTAATTATCTTTATTTTCGTAGACAGGATCCAGACTTTTTGACCTTTCACGATTTCTTTTGTTTTATTTTGCTAACAAAGCTTCCTTTGGAAGATACTAGTGCTATTATTACTCACCCTTTTCAGGTACTATAAATTCAGCCCGTCATTGCACTTTTGAAGGCATCCAGATTTGAGAAAGAAATACATAAAAAAAATGGAAGCCACTTCAAAAAAGACGAGTTGAGAACATCTGTGTGTTTTGCGGTAGTACTGTTGGTACTAAACCACAATACGTAGAAGCAGCACAGGAATTGGGTCGAGTTTTAGCAGCAAGGAATATGCACTTAATATATGGCGGAGGAAATCTTGGACTGATGGGTATCTTTTCAAAGGCTGTACAGAAAGGAGGCAGTCATGTTTTGGGAATCATCCCAAAACCCTTGGCAGAGGCAAATCTTATTGGATCATCAAACGGAGAGGAACTGATCGTGCCAGGTATGTCTGAACGACTGGTAGAAATGATTAACCGTGCTGATGCTTTTATTGCTTTGCCAGGTGGCTTGGGTACGTTGGAGGAAATTTTTATAGTGCTATATTGGGCGAACCTGAATATACACCAGAAACCGCTTGGACTGCTCAACGTTGATGGATTTTATGATTTTCTTTGTGTGTTTCTTGATGATACTCGGAGAAATGGGTTGTGTCAAAACCTATGAAAGAACTCCTCTTCACTGTCAGGTCTGCTCCAGATCTAATTGACCAACTCTTAGCATATGAACCACAAGTTGACCCTATCATTTCAAAGATAAAATGGTCCGATGACGATCGTGGTAAGAAGCGTCGAAATAAAATCTGGATCTTAACCTTTAATTTTCCTGTAGATTTTCAGCTAACCAGGTACGACCTTCTAAACTCTTCTTCTACTGTTTAAGACATTATGGACAATGTCTCATTTAGGTTTGGGGGAGGGAATTAGTTGATAGTGTTTTTTACCTTGTTTTTGTTTATATGTTGTTTTTATTTTTAGTCCAAAATTTTTCGAAAAAAATACAAAAAATGGAAAATTTTCAAAAAATTACAAAAAATTTTGTTGTTTTTTTGTGTTTTTGTTTTGACTAAAAAGGTGAAATTGGTAAGAGATAGCCGAGTAAGGAGTTTCCACTCCTAATACGTATCTCAAACCATCTATTTCGAAACAAGTTAATTTTTGTTTATTTCCTTTGAATTATTTAATTTGTAAATTCTCCATAATACTGACTAAAATGGATCTTCATATGCTTAGTTGGCAGGTATTATCAACATGCATAGTAACATACAGACATGAGCTAAAATTGAAAAGTTTGTAATATTCAGTGCTCTAGTTTAATTGGAGGAAGCATCTTAAAAAGTGATGGAGAAAAAAAAAAACGTCTAAGATCCGGGTTATTAAGTCTGTAAGGTGTTTTAACACCTAGTGCCCTAAAACCAACTGGTTCTGGAGTCACTGGCCCAAAACTCGCTACATGGATCGAAGATGCTACAAAAAAATATATATATATCTGAAGTCTGGGTAATTAAGTCCGTAGGGGTGTCTTAACACTGGTGCCCTAAAGCCAACTGGTTTGGGAGCCACCGACCCAAAGCTCGCACTACAGACGGAAGGTATTGTATATAAATAAAAAGTCAAAATACGAAAAAGCAAGAAAAAATCAGAAAAATCAGAAAAATTTATTCCATTGCTACAAAAAGGTGTGAAATCTGATGAAATTTTAGGACAAAAATATTACTCTCTTATCAACTACACTTGTGACTGTTGTGGGCAAAAATGAGTTGATTAATATTTTGTTGGCTGTGTATATGGAGAATGGTAAATATGATCGGAGAATTTACTTATTCAGTAATTTAAAAAGAAAGAAAACAACTAGTAACTTGGAGTAGAAGTTTCACCTGATTAGTTACTAACTTTTTTATTCTCTTTTCGCTTGTCTTTTTGCTTTTGTGTGCATTAGTTTTAATACCTTTTTACTTTTGTAAAATGTTTGTGGGAATCATTGCTGTAAACCCTCACGAGACTACAACTTGTCCACTAGGGACACCTAGGGGTTTAAAGGCTTGTTGCATACGCTAAATGCAACCGTGATCCCTACAAAAGTGGCTTAGTTAAATTTTATTATGTTATTTTATTTTATGTTTTGCTCGAGGACTAGCAAAATGTTAGGTTTGGGGGTGTGATGAATGGTAAATCTATCACTATTTCCCACTCATTTAACCTAATATTTTATATAGTTTCTTGAGTTTTGTGAATATTGATGTGTTTTGTGTTATTTTGTAGATAAATAAAGTTTCAGGACATTCTGGAGGTGATTTGGGCCAAAATGGAAAAAATTGGACAAAAGGGCAAAATCATCTTTCCCGCGTCGCGACGCTGAAGGATTTCGCGTCGCGACGCCCAGCATGCGTCGGAATTGCTAATCTGCGCCGTGGACACATGGACCAATCAGAGAAATTTGCTAACATGCGCCGCTGCTAACAGCGTCGATCATGCTATCTTACGTCGTGCCACGTGTCGCCATCACAACGGAGATGCTTATGTGCACCGGTGCCACGTGTCAGCAATCTAACGGTGCCGAAAATCGCCCTCCACACGTCAGAGTGACGTAAGCAATGACGTCATGAACAATGCCACGTGATCGGATAAGGATCTGAGCTCTTAGCCGCCTCACCACGTGTCAAGCCGTCATTGTGCCACGATTCACTGTAGCTGGCGTCGCGACGCTGAACTGTAGCTGGCGTCGCGACGCTGGACCCTTATCCGCGCCTATAAATAGAACTCGAAATTTCAGATTTCATTGTACCATTCTCTCTCATTTCTTTGATGTAAATAGGGAGTTCCTCTCTCTCTAAGTTTCGTTTTAATTTTTAGTTTTTAGTTTTGTAATAATTTTAATTACGTTTTGTAATAATAGTAATTTACTTTCTTACTTTTTACAGTTTTTACTATTCAATCATGAGGAGGTGATTTCCCTATGCTAGGGTGAAAGGTAATTCTTTTACTATTACTATTTAGATTAATCTCCCTTAAAAATAATATATTTACTATTTTAAAATTTGACTTAATCAGGATACCGCCAGATTGGTCGGTTGGTAATAAAATTCATTTTCCGCCTTTATGGCTGGTTATTTTGGTTCCGC
Source organism: Zanthoxylum bungeanum (assembly GCA_019454045.1). Taxonomy (NCBI): domain Eukaryota; kingdom Viridiplantae; phylum Streptophyta; class Magnoliopsida; order Sapindales; family Rutaceae; genus Zanthoxylum; species Zanthoxylum bungeanum. The sequence goes on along the minus strand of SKCR01027387.1, from coordinate 75,366 downwards.
GTTTATGGCTGGTTGAACTTAAATTGACTTAATTAGGTTACCGCCTATATGGCTGGTTGGTATTATCATCACGAGTTAATATATTATATTAAGGGAGATATCTAAATAGTATATAATAGAAGTAATTCCTTTTACCTTAGCATTTTATCTTATTTTACTTTTCAGCTTTTACTTTATGTCTTTTATTTTTCAGCATTTTTACTTTATGTCTTTTACTTTTAAGTCTTTACTAGCCCTAGTTATGTGTTAGTTATCTAGGGGTTGTGATGAATTTTAATATCACCAGTTTATAAGGGATTATTTTATAGTTTGGGTAATTTAAAGGTTTACTTATTAAGTCTTAAGCTTAATGCTTCTTGTTGTCTGATCACCAATAAGATTGATGTGGTAAATCTAAAATGAACTAGACATAGGGATTTTAGGTTTCAGCCTTAGACTTAATAGCCCACGATCTTCCTTGAGGATAGATAACCCTTTAATAGATTTCCTTACAGGATAGGAATATACCTGTCGGGCGGGGGTAGCCATAATTGAAACTTAAACTTAATGAATCCAGATAATTTGGTTGACATAGACATATGGTTCAATTAGGTTAAACTGGGTATTTGTGTCTGACCATCGACAGAGGCTTACACATAATTTAGTGTTCCAGGTTAGTAAACTGATTTATTACACAAACATAAAATAACCACTTCATCTTTAAAATGATATTAGAATGATTCACAACCCTAGATCTTTGTGTCTTTTTATTTATTTTCCTTAGTATTTTATTTTGTCTTTTTATTTATTTATTTATTTTGTAAAACCACTTTCAAACAATCGTTCTCTTCACCCTCAATTAGATATTTGTAAATAAATAGATTCAATAATTAATAACAACAGTAGGAATTAAGTCCTCGTGGGATCGATATTTTATACTACTTGAACGATACGTGCACTTGCGTTATACGTGTGTGTTTACGCCGGTCAGTTGGTAATTATCACGCAAAGTTAATATATTATATTAAGGGAGATATCTAAAATAGTAATAATAAAAGTGGATCATGTTACCTCAGTATTTTCTTTTATTGTACTTTTACTTTATTTACTTTTCAGCAATTTACTTTCAGCATTTACTTTTAGCAATTTACTTTTCAGCATTTACTTTTCAGCATTTAATTTTCAGTTTTTAATTTCAGCATTTACTTTCCGTCATTTACTTTTCAGTTCCAGTAATTTACTTTATGTCTTTTATTTTATTTAAGCTTTTACTGCGTAAATATGTGTCGTAACTAAGTCAGTTAGCTGGGGTTGTGATGAATTCCAATATCACCGGTTAATAAGGGGTTATTTTATGGTTTGGGTAATATAAGTCTTAATGCTTCTTGTAACTGGCCATTAATAAGATTGATTCGGTAAACTTGAAATGAACTTGGAAAAGGGATTTTAGGTTTAAACCCTAGACTCAATAGCCCACGATCTTCCTTGAGGATAAATAACCCTTTAATAGATTTCCTTACAGGATAAGAATATACCAATCGGGCGGGGGTAGCCATAATTGGAACTTAATCTTAATGAATTTAGGTAACTTGGTTGACATAGGAATATGATAATTAAGTTACACTGGGTATTTGTATTTGACCATCGGAAGAGGCTTTTTCATAATTTAGTGTTTCAGGTTAATAAACCAATGTATTACACAACATAAAGTAAGCACATCATCTTTTAAAAGATATTGGAAGAAATCGCAACTCTGGATAGTTTTATAAAATTGAATTTTCCTAAATCTACTTTCAAGCAATTTCATTTACTTATTTTAAGTTTAAAGTCACCATTCAATCAAATAACCAATCCATTAGATACTCGTAAAAATTTGACTTCATAAATAATAACAAAAGGTTTTAAGTCCTCGTGGGATCGATACTTTTTATACTACTTGAACGATACGTGAGCTTGCGTTATACGCGTGTGAAAACACCGGTCAAGTTTTTGGCGCCGTTGTCGGGGACTTATTTATCTTTCACTATTAGTTTTGGGGTTAGATACCTTTACTTGTATCTAATTTTCTTTTTACTTTTTATTTCTGTTTTCTTATGTTTCAGGTTCTCAGACACTAAATGAGACAAACCAGAAGCTTTGAAATTCGATCGCTTGACCCCAGAGATTGAAAGAACCATCAGACAGTTGAGAAGGGAAATGCGAGAAGGTCAAGAAGTAATTGTTAACATGGAATCTGAACCTTTGGAGGTTGCACCACCAATTCCCATTCGAGATAGAACCATTTCAGTGGTTGACGGCCTCATTTCCTGTATTGTACTTCCTCTCTTACCGGCATATGCGTGTGACATCAAAACATGCATCCAGATGATACAACAGTTAGTTCAGTTTGGGGGGAATGAAACTGAAGATCCTAATTCCCACATCAGCAACTTCTTGGAAGTTTACGGCACTTTTAATTACAACAGAGCATCAGAAGAAGCAATGAGACTACAAGTTTTTCCATATTCCTTGAAAGACAGAGCAAAAGCTTGGCTACATTCACTACCAGCAGGTTCCATCACAACTTGGAACACTCTAGCTACCAAATTCCTTACAAAGTACTTTCCACCAGCCAGAACAGCAAAACTGAGAAATGACATCACATCTTTTGTACAACTTGACTCGGAAACTCTCTACGAAGCTTAGGAAAGGTACAAAGATTTGCTCCGGAAATGTCCTCACCATGAGATTCCAAAATGGCTTCAAGTCCAAACTTTCTATAATGGACTTTCTGGATTGATGAGAATCATAATTGATGCTGCTGCTGGATGAGCTTTGATGGAAGAAGGAGAAGATCAAGCTTGGGACTTAATCGAAGAAATGGCTAACAACAATTCCTTGTGGCCAACATAAAGAAGCATGATCCAGAGAATTGCAGAAATATATGAAGTTGGAGCCAACTCAGCAGTGAATACTAAGTTGGATCAGATGTGCAAATACCTGGAAACACTCAGCGCATAAGTTGTAAACATTGCCGGAACCACAAGTTCACCATATGGAGGAGCACCAGAGCCAAACCAACATAAAGAAATGGTGAATTACATCAGCAATTTCAACAGACTGGGGAACAATCCATATTCCAACACCTACAATCCAGGGTAGAGGAATCATCCCAATTTTTCATGGAGCAACAATTCAGGGCAAAGGAACAATCCACTACCTGGATTTCAACAGCAAAATAAAAGCCAGGAGTTTGAAAAAGAACCAGAAATGAAAGAATGGGTTGCATAGATGTTCAAAAAGTAACAAGCAGCATATGATGCTATTTTTCAAATCCAATCTGCTCCCATCAAAGCACTGGAAAATTAAATTGGACAACTGGCCAATGCTCAGAGTTACAGACCGCCAAGGAACCTTCCTAGCAACACAGAACTAAATCCAAGGAACCGAGGGAAGGAGCAATGACAAGCCATTACTTTGAAAGCGGTACTGAAATCAACAAAGATGTTGGAATCAAGGCAACAATTGAAGAGGTTTCTAAAGATGAAGTTCCATAGATGGAGGAAAAAGAAGCAAAGGAAAAAGATCAAGAAAAATTCACTCCACCTCCACATTTTCCACAGCGTCTCCAGAAAAACAAGCTATACAAGCAATTTGCTCAATTTTTGGAGGTGTTCAAAAAGTTTCACATCAATATTCCATTTGCAGAAGCGTTGGAACAAATGCCCAGCTATGTCAAATTCATGAAAGACATTCTTTCACGAAAATGGAGATTGGGAGATTATGAGACAATAGCAATATCAGAATAATACAGCGCCATCATTCAAAGGAAACTTCCCCCAAAGTTGAAAGATCCTGTTAGTTTCAATATTCCTTGCACCATATGAGAACATGACTGCGATAAGGCTTTGTGTGATTTAGGTGTAAGTGTTAACTTGATGCCTTTTTTATTTATAGGAAACTGCAGATTGGAGAAACAATGCCCACCTCAGTCTCTCTACAACTTGCTGATAGAACGCTCGTATTTCCGAGGGGTGTAGTTGAAGATGTGCTGGTCAAAGTTGACAAATTCATTTTCCCAGTAGATTTTATTATCCTTGATATGGAGGAAGACGAAGATGTGCCGATCATCATCGGGAGACCATTCTTGGCTACTGGTCGAACCATTATTGATGTACAGAAAGGAGAACTAACTATGTAAGTACAGGACCAAGAAGTAACATTCAATGTTTTCAAGGCCATGAATTTCTTAGATGATGAAAAGAATGTGGAATGTTTCAGACTTGATGTGATAAATAGTACCATCCAAAACTCCAATGCAATGCAAAGTTCTACTGACAAACTTAAAGCATGTCAATTGTCTGTGGAGCCTGAAGATAAAGTGTACTGCGCACTGAAAAAAGCCTATTCTTGCACTACAAGCAACAGAAGAGAAACAGTTCCACCAGTTCAATGAATTAGAGAAATTTCACATACAGCCTTTTGAGAATGCTAAACTGTACAAAGAAAAGGCCAAGAAGAGACATGATGAGAAGTTAGTGCGCAAACAACTAGAACCAGGGCAACGAGTACTGTTAAACAAATCAAGCTTGAAACTCTTCCCATGGAAGCCAAAATCACGGTGGTCAGGTCCATTCTTAATCATCAAGGTTTTACCAGATAAAGCCGTTGAGTTACATGATCCCGACTCCAACAAAACATTCAAGGTTAAAAAAGTGTGTCAAGCACTACTGGGGAGAATCAATTGAGCAACAAAAAGAAAGTGTCACACTTTCAGATCCAGCATAACGTTCAGGCAGTCATATCTAGCTGACAACGTTAAATTTAGCGCTAGCTGGGAGGCAACCCATGCAAATTTGTGTATATATTATGATTTGGTGTGTTTTATTTTTGTGTGTTTAATTTTTGTAGGTAAAATCAGATTTCAGGATGGAAGAAATTCTTGCAAATCTTCACAAGCAATTTCGTTATCTCCCTCAAAATTCTCTGATGAAAGTCTATAAAGCTCGCTTGGAACGAATGAGACTACTGATGATCAAAGGTATTCCTAATGACATTCGTTGGATTATTGAAGTACGGGTCGGATTGGCAGGTGAGTCCTCTGACTCTTTTATTTCTCATCTGTCTGTTTTAGGAAGAAGCACATTTGCTAAAAAGTGAAGAGCTAAAAGAATGGGTGTTTGTTACAAATGTGCTCGTATGTTTTGTGATACTCGTTGTTGTTCTTTAGGAATAGTGTCTAATAATCGTGAAGATAAGATTAATTTCATTAGGGATGGCTTGAGTAAGGAGTTATTGGATGACATATCTAAGACTCTTGAGAAGCATTCCAGTGGATATGTCTATCACGAAATTCGCGTGTTATATACACAATTCCTAAAAGAAAGACAACAGTTAAGTCTCGGGAATCTGACTCAAAAAGACCATGTTTGCCAATTTATAAGAAAATTGGATGGGAAGCTTGTCCCTCACGCGTAGACGTCAATCAAGCCGTAAATTATTGTAAATATTATATCTCTTTGTCTTTTCCTAATAATTGTGATTTTTTTGTTATTTTCTTTTATTTTCTCCGATAGGATCCAAACCTTTTTGATCTTTCACGATTTATTTTATTGTTTAACTAATAATTGTCATCTGGCAGGTACTAGTGCTATTACTTTTACTCACCCTTTTCAGGTGTTATAAATTCAACTCATCATTGCACTTTTGAAGGCATCCAGATAAAAATGGAAGCTACTTCAAGAAGACGAGTTGAAAAAATCTGTGTGGTTTGCAGTACTAGTGTTGGTACTAAGCCACAATACGTAGCAGCAGCACAGGAATTGGGTCGAGTCTAATCTGAAAGGAATATGCACTTAATATATGGCGGTGGCAATCTTGGACTAATGTGGATTATTTCAAAGGCCGTATAGGATGGAGGCAATCAAGTTCTGGGAATCATCCCAAAACCTTTGGAGGAGGCGAATTTGATATGACCATCAAACGGCGAGGAAATAATAGTGTCAGGTATGTCTGAACGACTGGTAGAGATGATTAATCGTGGTGATGCTTTTATTGCTTTGCCAGGAGGCTTGGGCATGTTGGAAGAGATTTTTACAGTGTTATCTTGGGTGAACTTGAACATACACCATAAACCACTTGGACTGTTTAACGCTGATGGATTTTATGATTGTCTTTGTGTGTTTTTTGATGATGCCCGGTGAAATGGGTTCGTATGAAAACCTTTAAAAGAACTCCTCTTCACTGCCAGAACTGCCCAGGATTTGATTGACCAACTCTTAGCCTTTGAACCACAAATTGACCCCATTCTTTCCAAGATAAACTGGTTCGATAATGATCGTGGTAAGAAGCGTCGGATTAATTTGGATCTTAACCTTTAATTTCCCATTTAGATGTAGAATTTCAGCTAACCATATACTATTTTCTAAACTTCTCACTATTGTTTAAGACATTGGGGACAATGTCTCATTTACGTTTGGGGGAGGAGAATAGTTAAATTGTATCTTGTTTTTATTTTTTTATTTTTAGTCAAACTTTTTTCGAAAAAGGCAAAACAATTGAAAAATTTTACAAAAATCAAAAAAATATTTTGTATTTTTGTGTTTTTATTTGATTAATCAGGTGAAATTGGTGTGAGATAGTTATTTAAGGAATTTTCATTCCTGAGACGTATCTCAACCTATTTTGGAACAAATTAATTTTTGTTTATTTCCTTTTGAATTATTTAATTTGTGAATTCTACATAAAACTGACTAAAATGAATCTTCATATGCTCAGTTGACAGGTATTATCAACATACATGGTAACATGCGGACATGAGTTGTAATTGACAAGTTTGTAATATTCAGTGCTCTAGTTTAATTGGAGGAAGCATCTAAAAAAGTGATGGGATAAAAAACAACGTCTGAGATCCGAGTTATTAACTATGTAAGGGTGTTTTAACACCTATTGCCCTAAAACCAACTGGTTTGGGAGTCACTGGCCCAAAGCTCGCTACATGGATCAAAGATGTTGCAAATATATATATCTGAAGTCTGAGTAATTAAGTCCGTAGAGGAGTCTTAACACCTAGTGCCCTAAAGCCAACAGGTTTGAGAGTCACTGGCCTAAAACTCGCTACATGGATGAAAGATATTGTATATAAATAAATAAAAATCAAAAATCAAGAAAAAAAATCAAAAACAAAATCAGAAAAATTATTCCATTGCAACAAAAAAGTGTGAATTCTGATAAATTTTAGGACAAAAACATTACTCTCTTCTCAACTGCACTTGTGACTATTGTGGGTAAAATGAGTTGATTAATATTTTGTTAGCTGTGTATATGAAGAATGGTAAAAATAATCGGAGAATTTACTTATTTGGTAATTTAAAAAGAAACAAAACAACTATTGACTTGGATTATAAGTTTCATCTGTTTAGTCACTAACTTCTTTATTCTCTTTTCTCTTGTCTTTTTGCTTTTGTGTGCATTAGTTTTATTATATTTTTTACTTTTGTAAAATTTTTGTGGGTATCGTTGTTGTAAGCCGTCACGAGACTACAACTCGTCCACTAGGGACACCTAGGGTTTTAAAGGCTTGTTGCATATGCTAAATGCAACCGTGATCCCTACAAAAGTGCTTAGTTTAATTTTAATTGTTTCTTGTATTTTATCTTGTTGTTTTGCTCTAGGACTAGCAAAATGTTAGGTTTGGGGGTGTGATGAGCGGAAAATATATCAATATTTATCGCTCATTTTACTTAATATTTTGTTTAGTTTCTCGGGTTTTATGAACGTTTTGATGTGTTTTAGTTTATTTTGCAGATAAAATAATATTGGGACTTAATGAAATCATTTAGGACGAAATGTGGGTCAAATAAGGGCAAATATTGGACTTGACATATTAATTTTGGAGATTGGAAACTTGAAAGGGTGTTCTAACGAAGTGTAGTATCAGAAATTCCAATTTTGCGCAACTGTCGTATTTTGGCATAACCTTTTACTCCGATATCGGATTGAGCTGATTCAAGTTTCAGATTAAAGAAAACTCAGAGATCTACAACTTTAAGGAATAAAATAATTTTGAATTCTGAAGATTTCATGACCGAAATTGATGAAACATCCAGAAGTGTGTTATGTGTAATTATTAAAGTCATTTTCAAAGCAAATAAATAAATAAATAATAAAAATAGTCAAGCTCCCACCAAACATGATAGCAATTAATAATGGATTTGGTGGAGCAATTAGTGGAGCAATTAATAATGGATTTGGTGGAGGCAAAATTTTGCCTATAAATACCAAGTCATTTCATTTGTAAATTCATACTTTCTTCTAAGGAATTCCTTAAGAATACTAAGAAGATTGTATCTTGTTTGTTTATTTACAACTTTCAGTAATTAATTTCCGCTTTCGCACTTTCGTTTCTTTACTTTTCAGTTTTTACTTTCCGCAATTTACTTTTACGCACAATACTTTTCTTTCTTTACTTTTTCAGTTTTTACTTTTCAAGCAATGATGAGGTAACTCCCCCTTGTTGGGGTAAAAGATAAAGCTTTTATTATTGTTATTTAGATTAATATCCCTTAATTATAATATAATAACTATTTAAAACCTGACTTAACGAGGATACCGTCATATTGGTCGGTTGGTAATTAATTATAAATTGGTTTTAAGCTGACTAAGCATGGATAGCGCCTGGTTGGTCGGTTGGTAATTAATTATTAATATGACTTAATCAGGGTACCGCCTATATGGCTGGTTGGTAATTATCATGCAAAGTTAATATATTATATTAAGGGAGATATCTAAAATAGTAGTAAAAAAAGTGGATCATGTTACCTCAGAATTTTCTTTAATTGTACTTTTACTTTATTTACTTTTCAGCAATTTACTTTCAGCATTTAATTTTCAGCAATTTACTTTCAGCATTTACTTTTCAGCATTTAATTATCAGTATTTAATTTCAGCATTTACTTTCCGTCATTTACTTTTCAGTATTTAATTTCCAGCAATTTAATTTATGTCTTTTATTTTATTTAAGCTTTTACTGCCCGTAAATTGTTGAGTTCTAATATATGTCCCAAGATCATGAAATCAAGCACAAAATTCGCATGAATACACAAAGGAGTAAGGGCGGAATCATATACTCACAATGATTGGATTTGATGCAAAGAACAAGATGCGTTTTTTTCTTCATTTGTGCAGCTCGGCAGTGAGCTTCTGTGACAGTGGACTGCACGGTGGTGGGGTGTCTTCCTCCTTGTTCATTCGGCCATGGATGGTCACCATTGAAGCTCCAAGCTTCAAGCTTCCATGCTCAAAGAATCACTTCCCTATCACCTTTGTATTCCTCCATGAGTGTGCTAGCACATAGATCTTGCAACAAGATCTTTGCTTCTCAATTTTTGATCGGCAGAAAAAACCAGAAAAAGAGATGAAAAACGGTCCAAGACCGAGAGAGAAGAGGGAAGGTTTTTGGCTCCATTTTGCCTAAAACCGTAAATGGAAAGAGAGAATGAATTAGAAAATAAAAAATGTAAAAGGTTTATATAATTTCCAAAAATATTTAATAAACCTTTTACTTTTCTATTTCAAAAAACAAAAGCTTTTTAATCAACTTTTACTTTTACTTTAAGTCACATCACATCACTTTAATAAAGTGACATGTTGTCAAGTCACATCACTCAAAGTGACAATTGATTTGACGCATGATGTGACAAATGATTTGACGCTTGATGTGACTTGCGTGCCGCACTCGAATTCGAAATGCGAATGCGCTCGCAATCACTTTCGGGCTCGGGTTCGCTAATTCCAATTAACGAATTTTCCGTCGCGTCGTAATTAAATGATTACGCCTAGCGAAATCATTATTCACGTCGCTAACGAATTAATTCTAAATTAATTCGTTCGCTCGAATTAAAATCTAATTTCAATTCCGCGTCGAAATCTAATTTCGTTATAATATATCGAATATATTAATTTATCGATTAATTCCAAATTAATCGTTCTCTCTCTTTAACGATATTTTATCCGAGATAAAATATCTCCGTAATTAATCCCAGATTAATTTCTCTCTCATTATATTAATCCCAGATTAATAAAAGTGCGAGTCATACGTCATCGGTGAATCTTCAGGAACCGACCCATGAGATCTCCGGATATGTTGGCAGCAAATACGGTCGTCGGACTGTCTGAACACCTAAGTACCTTGTATTACGTTTATACCGATTTACAAGACAAGGTTGGCTTCTAGCAAAGCGCCATGCCTACCCAATTCTCCAGAAATATTCTTACAGGAATATATAGATCTGTATCAAGCGTAGTATACCGTAGTATTGTGTATATCAGCCCAGTATCGGATAATCACGTGCTAGGGCTGGGGCTGGATAAGTGTCTGCCCCGTCCGAAGCACATGTCGGATGTCTGGTAACATAGTCTCTATAATCGGATATACATGACCTGGTCACAATATCCCGATTGGTTGCGCAACACTCAAGAGCACTAGTACCGTATCCTGCGTGACATCAACTCCAATATGACTGAAGTGACACTTCCGTCTCGACATCGCACCCAATACACTACGACTCTCTGATAAACCCAGAAGCGGTGTACGCAGAGCCGGTTAAAGCCCTGTACCACCAAGACCAAAGTCTACCGATTATCGCAAGTATTAGCGATGCAAGTCTCAGGTTAAGACTATACACACCTACCTTGATTTCGGCCTCCCATAGACACATAGTCATAATACCAATGGGATTTCGAGGGGTCTATCCAGAGCGAAGCTGTTTCCCGTACCATCGGTGAAACACAACCTCCTATCGCACTTGCATAAGTATCCAATACTTAAATATATGAGAACTATGTCGTTGTGCCCTCACAACGCGCACAAGTGCAATACTAGCCTATTCCACATTATCGATGTCCTGTCTCGATAATACTCCGGCTATGGATATTTAATGATTAATCCTTCGGGGATTGATACTGTCTCATATCATCTCAATCTAGGAACTAATCATATGGACCTCTCTTCATTTATACATAAATGGTGATCTAATCACAAATGAAGAGAGTGCAATTTCCTTGTCACATAGTTAATTTGTACAACAACACCGTGATCTGTACAAATAGTGACGTTATGGGTCATATTATCCAACAATCTCCCACTTGGCACATAGCCAGTCACTCGAGTGTCTAACACCCGAACTATGTACGGTTCGCTCAAATTGCTGAGGAAAGGTTTTCGTCAGCGGATTTGCGTAATTATCTTCTGACGCGATTTAACGATCATCACATCGCCACGATGTATGATCCGAACGAATCAGATGAATATATAAGTATATATCTGGATCGTCGATGAGACCATTAATTCTTTAGCCTATGCTGACGCCTAGCTCAGCTGCTAACAGAACTATATCTAATCTAATTAGATTTATTATCGATCCAAATGGCTTCTATTGCTGCCTCAGCTGCAGCAATAATCCGCATTTGTTGTTAATTCGGCAACAGTTATCTTGCTCGGAATATTTCCAGCTTACTGTCCCGTTATTCAAACTTTATAGTACTGTATTATTCAATCGATTGGAAACTTACAGCAGTGATCCCAGTCACTTCAAGTTCTCCTACTCCATAATTTAAGACAGCATCTTTAGTTCTCTAAGATACTAATAGATGTCCTTAACTTCAATCCAATGACTATCACTTGGATTGTTCTGATTGTGACTCCATATGCTCAAAGCGTATGAGACACCATATCGAGTACATTTTAAATGTACAATTTCCCAGAGAGTGTTAAAAACTCCAAATCTATCCCTGTAGATCTTTATTCCTTGAATAAAGGTTGTTACTCCTCAGAATTCCACGGAGAATTTCTTATGAAAGCCAAGCTTTCACCGATTGTTTATGGGAATTTCATTATCAGTGCTCTCCCACTAACCTCCTTATATACACAAGAATTATTTCGTTTTGAGTCAAATCATAAACCATTATGATTATATCAAAATGTCAGTTCCAAGAACCTTATGCTTGTTTCAATCCAAACATGGATCGAATAACCTGCAAACCTTGTTTGTCGGTTATACAAAATCGTCAGGATGTTGTAAGCATCCTCCAAAAGGTTTCCTTTTCAGGAAAGCGATTTTGATCTGCAACTGACACATTTCATAAATGAAATATGCAGTTATCAACAAGCATCTTCAAAATGGATTTACCATGGCAACAGGTAAAAGGTTGAACCGTTATTAACACAATGTTGATAACGATACCTTTCCGTCAAAAGCCCGGCTTTGTACGTTGGTATGTTGCCATTCATGTATGTCTTCCTTGAAGACGTTTAATGTACCAATAGGCACAATGCCTTGTGGTACAACAACTAGTATCCAAAATAGTTGTTATACATGGAATCCATTTCAGATTCATGGCATTTTGCCATAATAGGGAGTCGATACCTCGTATCACTTCCTCAAAATGTAGTCGGCGGATATACCTTCATAAAATTGACATCTTTATGAGGTTAGATCAGAAACCCATACCCTAGGTCGTTTTCTGACTCTCTTGATCTACGCGGTTCTTGTGTACTCGAAGATTAATGGTATAGATTCATCATAGATGAACTATTTGTGTTCCATTAAGGACTTCGTGCCTTGAACAGTATTACTCCGATTTTCATCGAGTATCACTATCCTCCCACTGACCACTGCATATCGGTATTCCTCTCAGGAAAAACCGCATGGTGAGCAACAATCACATTGTTCTCATGTGAGATTTATAAGTACTATACTTATGGTTTCCCTTAGGATAACCTATATTGGCACTTATCCAATTTGGGTCCTTAGTTTGGTATATCCAAACATATGCCTAGCATCCCAAATAGTCAGGAATGAGAAACCCGGTTTCTTTCCCGTTCATATCTAATATGTAATCTGTCAAACAGATTATTATGGAACTTTATTCTAAATAAGTTATTGCACTGTTAAAACTTATCCGTTGAAGGAAATAGTAGCTCAGAGCGACTCATGATTAGCCTTATCATGTCTAACATGATTCGGTTAATCCGTTCGGACACACCGTCACTTTGACGTGTTCCGGGAGGAGTCCTCATTTGAAAGAATACTATACTCTTTCAAGTATATAAGAAACTTATTGCTTAAGTATTTTCCATTACGGTCTTACCGTCACGGTATAATACTATAGCCGATCTGTTTGTCTATTTCGTGTCGAAACTCTAAAAGTTTCTGATTTGTGTTCTTCAAAAGAAACACATAACCATAACGTGATGCCACATCCGTTAAGGTCACGAAATATTCATGTTCACATCTAGCCTAGCTAGATATGGGCCCACTAACTTCACCATGAATAGGGCTAACAGATCGGTGGCCCTTTTACTATTACTAAGTAAATAGTATTTTAGGTACTTTACCAAATAAACTAGATTCGCAGACCTTATTTGAATAGTCAAATCAGTCCTAGTATCCACTCTTCAAAAGTGTGGATATACGAGTCTTTTATAATTGTGTCCCAGACAACAATGCCACAAATAAGTCTCTATTGATCAAATCAATTTGAGCTATTTATTTGTCAATTTATATGTTTGAGATTTTAATTATATTCAAAATATAAATTCTGTTATCACATCTAATGTGTTTATCTCAGTATCATCTTTATATAATAAAACACTTTAGTGTTCTAGAATATAAAGGTTTATCCGCAACGGTTTAAACACTGATATAGAGATAATGTCTCTAGTCAAACTAGTTACACTATAACAGTTCCTAATTTAAGTACACACCCGAAGGGTAGTTCCTAAACTTAGGTATCTACGGTCAAAACAACGACTTTCGTCCCGTTTCCGATTCGCAGAGAAATCTCGGCTTGAAGTCAGTATGCAGCTCATAGCGGATTCTGAACATCAATACATATATTTTATGTACCATACTAAGTATTTAAAATCCAATTTCAATACTAGTAGTGAACATAACTTTGACAAATATTTTTAAAGTTAGAGCTTCGCCCTTTCTTTAATTCCTTCGTGTCTGCCATATCCAAATGGTAGTCACTTTGGGATATGTCAAATATCCTTTCAATATTTCAGAAACCTTAGGCCAAGCCTTGGGTTCTTAGAATATCGAAATGATGTGCACCTCGTGCTACATGCTCAATTGCAAACTTTGACTTTATCTGCAATATGACTAGTCAATTAATTTTCAAGAATTATAAATTGCAATTTTAATACTTCTTAAATCTAAAATTAGATTTATGACAAGTATATTAAATTAAGCATTAAAGTCATCATCACATAAATCTTCCAAAGATTTTATGCTCTACTTATTTCGCTTAATTTTGGGCTTAAGTATAATAAGTTATTTTATCAAATAAAGTAACCTATTATTTATTCCCAATTTGAAAATTAAATCATTTAAAATATTTTAATCCCAGATTATATTTTAAATATCCAACTTTTCAATTTTATCTTGATTACAATAGTCCAACTATTTAATCAACGATTAGTGGTACTATATATATTATAATGATTATAATAGTCCAACTATATAATCAAATATAATCCAATTAATTAACCTCAATTACATTGATTACTATAATCCAATTATAAAATCAACTGTAAACTGAAATTAATTAATTCAAATATATTGATTAATATAATCCAATTATATATAATCAAGTATAATACAGTCCAACTGTTTATTAAAACAACAATTTAAATATTAGTCTAACTAACATTTAATATTACGACGAAATAATTTAAATGAGCGCTTATGGCGAGTAATTGAACGAGTATTGCAAATTCAATTCTTGCCTCCCACTATTTTTCGTCGAGCCTCTAACCCTCTGTCGAGTACTCGGGAAACCGTGTTTCCTAGTGGGCTATGATCCCGTTAAATATCACACAATCTTGACTTTGGCCAACAAATTGTATGATAATTAACTAGGTAGATCTCGAAGATCAATTGGATCCCATCCAATTCCTAGATCCAGTAGGCGGATATCCAAATCCTAAACATATATCTCATATATGCCAATACATCCAATGTATTACCTAACCTTTTTCCTCTGAATCAACTAAGCCTTGGCTTTGGCACAACAAACTTAGTGATCCCAGTCAAGTGTGACCCATTGACCATGGAAAGCTTCGTAATCAATGTCGATGGACAAGAAGTGGTCTTGACTTTGGCCAACAAACCACAACTTGGACAAGACACTGTACGGGCCAAATTTGGGCCCAAGGGAAAAAATCGACATTTTACCTCGAGACACGACCAATATCAGACCAAGAAGCCTCACGGGCCCAAGCTCATTGTCATCAAGAGGGCCAACGGATGCAGTAGATACCAAATCAAGAAACGTCCAGACTCATAAATATCTCACATAACTCGACAGTTTCCAACATCCAACGAACGAGTAATAAAGGTAATAAATACACACGTTTCCCGAGAGTGTGTATATAAGAGAAGAAAGTCTACGAGAAAAGGGGCTGGACAATCCATAGCTCGATCATATTCAACTTCTAACAACTCTCAACTTAGTCATATTCTCTCCAGAGCTCTCGGAACCTCCGACCCACTGCCCTCACGGTAGTCAACAGAAGTCAATGTACGTCAAGCCTTGCTCTTCCATTATTTACAGCTCGTCTTCACTACTGACTTGAGCGTCGGAGTGCCCCCGGCGCCCACCCACACCGGTGGGTAGTCTACTCCCGCTCACTCTACCTTTGTTTTGCAGGATCGCTAGCGCCCCCAACTACAAATTCTCGATTGTGGACCTCGGGCGAAATCCAGCGTCCACAATTTGGCGCCGTCTGTGGGAACTTAGCGATTCATAGCAGACGAAGATCTCTCAGTCTACGATCCCTTCAACACAGCTACACATGGCTTCTAGCAGCGATCAAACATTTGACCATATGGCCTCTCAATTGGCCACTCTACAATATAACCCTCCGGAAGCAACTGGAGCAAATCTCTTCAACCTCCCGACAACCTGATACTACAGACCTTCCCGGCAATCCCACAATCCCCGCCAATCTCTTGGGGGCATTCAACAATGTAACAAGTGACAATCCGCCATCAGACAACCATCCACCAAATCAAGAAAGAAATCAACATATCTCCTCAATCGACCAAGCACGGCAAGTTGCCTCCACCATGCGCAAGGAAATGCAGGAGTTCAAAGATTCAATTCTCTCCAGCCTACCTGGTGCCAGACTACCAGTGAGAAAAAGCCGAGCCGGCACGATCTCAGATACTCCATTTTTGGAGACCATCACTTCCATCGAACTACCAAAGAAGTTCAGTCCTCCAGATATGAAGATGTATGATGGATCAACTGACCCAGACGACCATGTTGTCCGTTACAAATACAAGATGATATCAACCGACTTGTCACCAAGCAAATGGGAATCTGGAATGTGCAGAGGATTTGGAGAGAAACATTGGCTGGTCCTGCCCTCACCTGGTTCATCAATCTCCTATACAGATCCATCGAGTCTTACCAACAGCTAGCAAATAAATTTGTGGAGCATTTTGCAAGTTCTTGCAAACTTGAGAAGACCAATGAACCTCAATGCCATCCAGCAACGGAGAGGGGAGTCCTTGCGAAGCTACGTGGCTCGTTTCAATAAAGAGAGAATAACAATCAGATCTCTATTAGCCTACTGCTGCAGTGGAAGCATTCAGAAATGGATTACTTTCAGAAAGCGGACTCTACAAAAAGCTCACTAAATTTCGATGCTACACTATGGATCATGCCATGGCCCAGGCTCAAATTAAGATCAGATGGGAGGAGGATAAGAGAAACAAGAAAAAAGAGAATTCCATCAACCATCACAATGAGAGAACCTCAAATCTGCCCAAGCGACCCTACAAATGATATGACAGCGATGTACTTCAATAAAGTGATACTTGATGTAATTAGTCCATAAAAAGAGGATAGATGACCACCCATTGTTGCCTTGGGACATCATAGCTTCCCAAACAAGTATTCATTGATTACTACAGAAAAAATTGACCTTCACAAAACTACAACTTAGGGAGAAATCCATTTGCTCCAATCGACCACATAAAAATCATCAGACCCAATCGATATACTTCTTCCATTCGACATGAGAATACCTTCATATTCTTCCAGCATACCCAACCGACTAAGAAGTATTCTCTAGTAATGTCATCCACTCCATACTACATGGAAAGATTATCATATTCTCCATACGATAAGGTGGATGGCCATCTGGCTATATAGAAGAATTGTTATCATTTCCATACGACATTGAAGGACCCACCACATTCAGACAACTGAAATGATTTTCATCTCCTCCATATGACATGCATGGATTGCCTTCAAATCCATACTACATGGTTAGATAGTCGTCTCTTTCAGGCGACATGAGAAGATAATTATATTCTTCACATTACATGAATGGATTGCCATCGACTCTAGACTCCATTCGACCATAGTCTCATGGACCCTCATCAGGAACAAGGCGCGTCCCTTCAGTGGAACCATTTTTCCTACCATTCACCCCATATGATGAAGAGATATACTAGGCGTGGACATCCCAGTCGACATTACCAGGTATGACTTGCACTTTTTATAGTTTGACATTACAATTTATAATTTGGGACTTGTTATGGGTGTCCCAGTCGACATTACAACATATAGTTTGATAATTGTTATGGATGTCCCAGTCGACATCACAACATATAGTTTGGTAATTGTTATTGATGTCTCAGTCGACAATACAATATGTGGCTTGGCACTTGTTGAGTATCCCACTCGACACTACATGTATGGGGTGATAATATCCCAGTCGATATTACCAGATTTGGTAAGGATATCCCACTCGACACTACATGTATGTGGTGATAATATCCCAGTCGACATTACCAGTTTTGGTAAGGATATCCCACTCGACACTACAAGAATGGAGAATTGATATTAGGATATCCCATTCGACACTACATGTATGGGGTGATAATATCCCAGTCGACATTACCAGATTTGGTAAGGATATCCCACTCGACACTACATGTATGTGGTGATAATATCCCAGTCGACATTACCGTTTTGGTAAGGATATCCCACTCGACACTACATGTATGTGGTGATAATATCCCAGTCGAACATTACCAGTTTTGGTAAGGATATCCACTCGACACACTACATGAATGGAGAATTGGTATTAGGATATCCCATTCGACACTACATGTATGGGGTGAAAAAATCCCAATCGACATCCAGATTGGTAAGGATATCCTACTCGACAATACATGTATGGAGACTCACCATGAGGAAGATGTCCCATTTGACACTACACGTGAGAAGCTTGGCACTTGTTAAGGATCTCATTCGACACTACACGTGTGAAGCTTGGTACTTGTTAAGGATTTCATTCGACACTACTTATATGGTCTTGTAGAATGAGGAATGAGAACCTCATTAACCTTCATCATGTTCATTCGACCGTAGTCTCATGGTCTTCAGGCGACATGGTCTCAGACTACAAGTCCTGTAGAATGAGGAATTATGTCCTCATTGACCTTTGTCAGGTCTTGTAGAATGAGGAATGAGAACCCTCATGGACCTTCATCAGGTTCATTCGACCGTAGTCTCATGGTCTTCAGGCGACATGGTCTCAGACTACAAGTCCTGTAGAATGAGGAATTATGTCCTAATTGACCTTTGTCAAGTCTTGTAGAATGAGGAATGAGAACCCTCATGGACCTTCATCATGTTCATTCGACACATAGTCCATGGTCTTCAGGCGATATGGTCTCAGACTACAAGTCCTGTAGAATGAGGAATTATGTCCTCATTGACCTTTTTCAGGTCTTGTAGAATGAGGAATGAGAACCCTCATGGACCTTCATCAGGTTCATTCGACCGTAGTCTCATGGTCTTCAGGCGACATGGTCTCAGACTACAAGTCCTGTAGAATGAGGAATTATGTCCTCATTGACCTTTGTCAGGTCTTGTAGAATGAGGAATGAGAACCCTCATGGACCTTCATCAGGTTCATTCGACCGTAGTCTCATGGTCTTCAGGCGACATGGTCTCAGACTACAAGTCCTGTAGAATGAGGAATTATGTCCTCATTGACCTTTGTCAGGTCTTGTAGAATGAGGAATGAGAACCCTCATGGACCTTCATCAGGTTCATTCGACCGTAGTCTCATGGTCTTCAGGCGACATGGTCTCAGACTACAAGTCCTGTAGAATGAGGAATTATGTCCTCATTGACCTTTGTCATGTCTTGTAGAATGAGGAATGATAACCCTCATGGACCTTCATCAGGTTCATTCGACCGTAGTCTCATGGTCTTCAGGCGACATGGTCTCAGACTACAAGTCCTGTAGAATGAGGAATTATGTCCTCATTGACCTTTGTCAGGTCTTGTAGAATGAGGAATGGGAACCCTCATTGACATTCTTCAGGTCTAGTATCGTGAAAAGTTATGACCTTCTTGGACTTTTATCAACTCCATTCGACAGGTCCATACGACCGTAGTCACATGGACCCTCATCAGGAGAATGGGTGATAACCTTCATAGACCTTCATCGGGTCTAGTAGTATGATAAGGAAAGACTCTTGGACCGTCGTCAGGTCTGTAGAGTGAAGACTTTCATAGACCTTCATTTGGTCCAAACGACATTGAAGACTCCCCTGGTCATTTGACCCGTAGTATGAGGATTATCCTAACCTTCATCTGGTTCAGTCGACCGGGGACATCCCCCACGGACTCATGTAGAGTCAAGTTGTAGATATACATATGTCGTATGACTTATATCTGAACCTCATCTGGTTCAGTCGACCGGGGACATCCCCCACGGACTCATGTAGAGTCAAGTTGTAGACATACACATGTCGTATGACTTATATCCTAACCTTCATCTGGTTCAGTCGACCGGGGACATCCCCCGCGGACTCATGTAGAGTCAAGTTGTAGACATCACATGTCGTATGACTTATATCCTGAACCTCATCTGGTTCAGTCGACCGGGGACATCCCCCACAGACTCATGTAGAGTCAAGTTGTAGACATACACATGTCGTATGACTTATATCCTGAACCTCATCTGGTTCAGTCGACCGGGGACATCCCCCACGGACTCTTGTCGAGTCAAATAAACTCATGAACCCTCATCTGGTTCAGTCGACCGGGGACATCCCCCACAGACTCATGTAGAGTCAAGTTGTAGACATACACATGTCGTATGACTTATATCCTGAACCTCATCTGGTTCAGTCGACCGGGGACATCCCCCATGGACTCTTGTCGAGTCAAATAAACTCATGAACCCTCATCTGGTTCAGTCGACCGGGGACATCCCCCACGGACTCTTGTAGAGTCAAGTTGTAGACATACACATGTCGTATGACTTATATCCTGAACTTCATCTGGTTCAGTCGACCGGGGACATCCCCCATTGACTCTTGTCGAGTCAAATAAACTCCTGAACCCTCATCTGGTTCAGTCGACCGGGGACATCCCACATGAACTCTTGTCGAGTCAAATAAACTCCTGAACCCTCATCTGGTTCAGTCGACCGGGGACATCCCTCATTGACTCTTGTCGAGTCAAATAAACTCATGAACCCTCATCTGATTCAGTCGACCGGGGACATCCCCCATGGACTCGTGTCGAGTCAAATAAACTTCTGAATCCTCATCTGATTCAGTCGACCGGGGACATCCCCCACGGACTCATGTAGAGTCAAGTTGTAGACATACACATGTCGTATGACTTATATCCTGAACCTCATCAGGTTCAGTTGACCGGTGACATTCCCAGATGACTCTTGTCGAGTCAAATGAAGACATGGACTTCCTTCAGTTCATAGACTTGTCAAATGAAATAACTCATGAACCCTCATCTGGTTCAGACGACCGGGGACATCCCCCACGGACTCATATCGAGTCAAGTTGTAGACATACACATGTCGTACGACTTATATCCTGACCTTCATCTGGTTCAATCGATTGGGTACTTCCCCAATGGCCCTGGTAGAGTCAAGTTCATTATCCCGACCATCATCTGGTTCGGTCGACTGGATACTTCCCCAATGGCTCTTGAAGAGTCAAGCTCATAACTTGATATTCGTTTGGCAGCATCAACGCTCGAGTACACCTACATACTATGGCCTCAAGCGACACACGCGTCAAGTACTCTCCAAGTCAAGGACTCATTGACTTAGAGAGTAGGGGACAAACTGTACGGGCCAAATTTGGGCCCAAGGTAAATCGACATTTTACCTCGAGACCGACCAATATCAGACCAAGAAGCCTCACGGGCCCAGCTCATTGTCATCAAGAGGGCCAACGGATGCAGTAGATACCAAATCAAGAAACGTCCAGACTCATAAATATCTCACATAACTCGACAGTTTCCAACATCCAACGAACGAGTAATTAAAGGTAATAAATACACACGTTTCATGAGAGTGTGTATATAAGAGAAGAAAGTCTACGAGAAAAGGGCTGGACAATCCATAGCTCGATCATATTCAACTTCTAACAACTCTCAGCTTAGTCATATTCTCTCCAGAGCTCTCGGAACCTCCGACCCACTGCCCTCACGGTAGTCAACAGAAGTCAATGTACGTCAAGCCTTGCTCTTCCATTATTTACAGCTCGTCTTCACTACTGACTTGAGCGTCGGAGTGCCCCCGGCGCCCACCACACCGGTGGGTAGTCTACTCCCGCTCACTCTACCTTTGTTTTGCAGGATCGCTAGCGCCCCCAACTACAAATTCTCGATTGTGGACCTCGGGCGAAATCCAGCGTCCACAGACACCGATATGGAACAAAGCTCTCGTGATTCAAACACACTCTTCGACGGACAAAGGGCTTGACTTTGGCCACAACCCAATGCCAATCTCGGATCTTGAGTAAGAATCACTCAATGGAAGGAAAAACACTTGATATTGAACGAGGGTTTTTCGCGTGCAATTGGCTACCAATTTATTATCTTTGTTAAGGTCTCATCATCATACACCCTTAAACATGCATTCTAAACACATAATAAAGCGCATATGAAATAAAATAATAATGATATGCGGATGGATACTTTACATTGATCCTAGATCAAATCTCTCATTTTCTCTCTCCAAAGCTAGCACATGTATTTACTTCTACCCGTTACACTACACTTCTAAAGAAACCTCATTTACATGGAGGGGAATAGGTGAGAATAGAATACAAAGAATAGGAGATATGGCTGGACTCGCAGGTCCAATTAATAAATCAAATTTATTACAACAATTTCTAAAATAGCCCCACCCTTCTAATATCCATCCGATATACATTATTCATGCATCGCAACCATGTATTCATACAAGCATGTTATCAATCAATCTAATCCAATTAATTAATCTGATAATTAGTGATCATCCAATGTTCAAACAACGATTTGATTTTTGCGCGAGTCAAACTCGTTTTGCGAATAAGTACTCAAAGTAAGAATTCTTGAATTAAATTAAACTACATAATTAAATCCAATTTAATACGCATTTAATTCTAATTCACTATTCAATTCCAAATTGAATATTACACTTTTATTAACGAACCTTTACGACTTAAATTCCAAATTTAATCGCAATGAGTCTCAAAGCCCAATTAACATCTAATGTTTATTTAATTAAAGTCCAATGGGCTTTTAATTAATTTCTTAAGGCGTGGACTTTTGGTCAACTCGGGTCAAACCGATAACCAAAATCCAATCCGGGAGTTACCCCATAAGCCTTTAAATTAATTTTGGCCCATTAGGCCCAATTAAATAATTAAGGTCTATTAAGTCATAATTGGACTTTATGGATGCGGTTTTGGGCCCAATTGGATCCAACCAAATTGGCCTAAACCTAACTTGGTACAATCAAGCCCAAAAGCCCAATTACAACCTATAAGGCCCAATTTCCAAAATAAGCCCAATTAATTAACTTATAAAATTCTAAATTCCATAATTAATTAACCTAAGTGTAATACACAATTAACCACCCAATTAATATTTCTAAAACATCAATTAGCATACTTAATCATGCACTTTAATGACAAATAGTGTCCAACACAATTTTATTAAAATCAAACCCAATTTACATGCTTTTGTTCTCGGTAATTAGGGGTTTTTCAATCCGATTCGGTTTCAATCCAATTGAATCCACAATCATCATTTCCCAAATCAATTCAATTCATCCAATGAATTAAAATCAAAAAACACAATGAATTTCATATCCAATTGAATTCGGCCAAGCCTACTTTAATTTGGGAAAATTGTTCCAAATCAAAATTCAATCCAATCAAATTTCAATTCAACATTTCCCAATTGTTTTAAGTCATCCAATGATCAAACAAACAAAATTACCAAGAAATTTAGGGTTCTCAATTTTCGGCCAACATAAGCAATTTGGGGAAAATTGTTCCAAACTCATTTTCAACAAATTGATCCAATCAATCATCAATTAAACATACTTTAAGCATTCTAAATCATCCAATTTCATCAAACATGCTCAAAATCAAGTTTACCCAAATTTATCACTTTATGCCAACATAAAAAATTGGGGAAATTTGTTCCAAACACAATTTCAACAAATTGATCCAATCAATCTTAAATTAAACATACTTTAAGCATTCTCATTCATCCAATTCACAAAATATGCTCAAAATAAAGTTTACCCAAATTTTTTACTTTATGCCAACATAACAAATTGGGGAAATTTGTTCCAAACACAATTTCTTCAAATTGATCCAATCAATCATTAATTCCAACTCATTTAAGCATATACTATAACAAACAATTTAATCAAAACATGCCCAAATTCGTTTTACCCAATTTGTCATGCCCAAAATTTGGGGAAAATTGAATCCAATCCAATTTCATGAAATTGATCATGCACAACTTCAATTCATCAACATACAAGCATACTTAATCATCCAATTTAACCAAATCATGCTTCAATTGATTATCCCCAATTTTAACCCTAACTTTTTTCATGCTTGATAATAGCTCAAGATACCATTGTTGAGTTCTAATATATGTCCCAAGATCATGAAATCAAGCACAAAATTCGCATGAATACACAAAGGAGTAAGGGCAGAATCATATACTCACAATGATTGGATTTGATGCAAAGAACAAGATGCGTTTGTATTTGTGCAGCTCGGCAGTGAGCTTCTGTGACAGTGGACTGCACGGTGGTGGGGTGTCTTCCTCCTTGTTCATTCGGCCATGGATGGTCACCATTGAAGCTCCAAGCTTCAAGCATCCATGCTCAAAGAATCACTTCCCTATCACCTTTGTATTCCTCCATGAGTGTGCTAGCACATAGATCTTGCAACAAGATCTTTGCTTCTCCAATTTTTGATCGGCAGAAAACCAGAAAAAGAGATGAAAAACGGTCCAAGACCGAGAGAGAAGAGGGAAGGTTTTTGGCTCAATTTTGCCTAAAACCGTAAATGGGAGAGAGAGAATGAATTAGAAAATAAAAAATGTAAAAGGTTTATATAATTTCCAAAAATATTTAATAAACCATTTACCTTTTCTATTTCAAAAAGCAAAAGCTTTTAATCAACTTTTACTTTTACTTTAAGTCAGATCACATCACTTTAATAAAGTGACATGTTGTCAAGTCACATCACTCAAAGTGACAATTGATTTGACGCATGATGTGACAAACGATTTGACGCTTGATGTGACTTGCGTGCCGCACTCGAATTCGAAATGCGAATGCGCTCGCAATCACTTTCGGGCTCGGGTTCGCTAATTCCAAATTAACGAATTTTCCGTCGCGTCGTAATTAAATGATTACGCCTAGCGAAATCATTATTCACGTCGCTAACGAATTAATTCTAAATTAATTCGTTCGCCCGAATTAAAATCTAATTTCAATTCCGCGTCGAAATCTAATTTCGTTATAATATATCGAATATATTAATTTATCGATTAATTCCAAATTAATCGTTCTCTCTCTTTAACGATATTTTATCCGAGATAAAATATCTCTGTAATTAATCCCAGATTAATTTTCTCTCTCATTATATTAATCCCAGATTAATAAAAGTGCGAGTCATACGTCATCGGTGAATCTTCAGGAACCGACCCATGAGATCTCCGGATATGTTGGCAGCAAATACGGTCGTCGGACTGTCCGAACACGTAAGTACCTTGTATTACGTTTATACCGATTTACAAGACAATGTTGGCTTCTAGCAAAGCGCCATGCCTACCCAATTCTCCAGAAATATTCTTACAGGAATATATAGATCTGTATCAAGCGTAGTATACCGTAGTATTGTGTATATCAGCCCAGTATCGGATAGTCACGTGCTAGGGCTGGGGCTGGATAAGTGTCTGCCCCGTCCGAAGCACATGTCAGATGTCTGGTAACTAGTCTCTATAATCGGATATACATGACCTTGTCATAATATCTCGATGGCCGGCCAGCACTTAAGAGCACTAATACCGTATCCTGCGTGACATCATCTCCACTATAACTGAAGTGATACTTCCGTCTCGACATCACACCCAATACACTACGACTCTCTGATAAACCCAGATGCGGTGTACGCAGAGCCGGTTAAAGCCCTATACCACCAAGACCAAAGTCTACCGATTATCGCAAGTATTAGCGATGCAAGTCTCAGGTTAAGACTATACACACCTACCTTGATTTCGGCCTCCCATAGACACATAGTCATAATACCAATGGGATTTCGAGGGGTCTATCCAGAGCGAAGCTGTTTCCCGTACCATCGGTGAAACACAACCTCCTATCGCACTTGCATAAGTATCCAATACTTAAATATATGAGAACTATGCCGTTGTGCCCTCACAACGCGCACAAGTGCAATACTAGCTTATTCCGCATTATCGATGTACTGTCTCGATAATACTCCGGCTAGGGATATTTAAATGATTAATCCTTCGGGGATTGATACTGTCTCATATCATCTCAATCCAGGAACTAATCATATGGACCTCTCTTCATTTATACATATATGGTGATCTAATCACAAATGAAGAGAGTGCAATTTCCTTGTCACATAGTTAATTTGTACAACACCACCGTGATCTGTACAAATAGTGACGCTATGGGTCATATTATCCAACATAAATATGTGTCGTAACTAAGTCAGTTAGCTGGGGTTGTGATGAATTCCAATATCACGGTTAATAAGGGGTTATTTTATGGTTTGGGTAATATAAAGGTTTATTTATTGAGCCTTAGTCTTAATGCTTCTTGTTAACTGGCCATTAATAAGATTGATTCGGTAAACTTGAAATGAACTTGGAAAATGGATTTTAGGTTTAAACCCTAGACTCAATAGCCCACGATCTTCCTTGAGGATAGATAACCCTTTAATAGATTTCCTTACAGGATAAGAATATACCTGTCGGGCGGGGTAGCCATAATTGGAACTTAATCTTAATGAATTTAGGTAACTTGGTTGATATAGGAATATGATTAATTAAGTTACACTGGGTATTTTTATTTGACCATCGGAAGAGGCTTTTGCATAATTTCGTGTTCCAGGTTAATAAACCAATGTATTACACAACATAAAGTAACCACTTCATCTTTTAAAAGATATTGGAAGAAATCACAACTCTAGATAGTTTTATAAAATTGAATTTTCCTAAATCTACTTTCAAGCAATTTCATTTACTTGTTTTAAGTTTAAAGTCACCATCCAATCAAATAACCAATCCATTAGATACTCGTAAAAATTTGACTTTATAAATTAATAACAAAAGGTTTTAAGTCCTCGTGAGATCGATACTTCTTATACTACTTGAATGATATGTGTGCTTGCATTATACACGTGTGAAAATGTCGGTCATTGGCCATTTCTTCAATTAAGTCCCATGTCTGATCTTCTTCTTTTGCCATTAAATCTCCTCCAGCAACAGCATCTATTGTGGTTCTCATCAAACCAGAAAGTCCATTGTAGAGGGTTTGGACTTGAAGCCACTTTACAATTTCATGGTGAAGACACTTCCGGAGCAATTCCTTGTACCTTTCCCATGTTTCGCAGAGGGATTCTGATTCATGTTGCACAAATGATGTAATGTCATTCCTCAGCTTTGTTGTTCTGGCTGGTGGAAAGTATTTTGTAAGGAATTTGGTGGCAAGAGTGTTCCAAGTTTTAATGGAACCTGCTAGAAGCGAATGAAGCCAAGCCTTAGCTCTGTCTTTCAAGGAATATGGGAACACTCACAGTCTCATTGCTTCTTCTGCCGCTCGATTGTAATTTAATGTGCCACAAACTTCCAGGAAGTTGCTGATGTGGGCATTAGGATCTTCAGTTGCACTTTTCCCAAACTGAACTGATTACTGTATCATATGAATACATGTTTTTATGTCACAAGCATTTACTGGTAAGGGTGGAAGTGTAATGCATGATATGAAGCCGTCAACCACCGGATTTATTCTGTCTCGAATGGGAATTGGTAGTGCAACTTCCAAAGGTTCAGGTTCTTGATTGTTCATGTTGATCAGTGCTTCTTGGTCTTCTCGTCTTTCCCTTCTCAACTGTCTGATAGTTCTTTCAATTTCTGGGTCAAGCGGATGAATTTCAAAGCTTCTGCTTCTTCTCATGTAGTGGCTTAGAACCTAAAACACAAGAAAACAAAAATAATAAGTAAAAAGAAATTAGACACAAGTAAAGTATCTAACCCCAAAATTAATAGTAAAAGATAAATAAGTCCCAGGCAACGGTGCCAAAAACTTGGCCGGTGGTAAACACACACGTAACACAAGCGAACATATCACTCAAGTAGTATAAAATATATCGATCCCACGAGGACTTAATACTTATGCTATCAATTTATGAAGATAAATGTCTACAAGCATCTAATTGATTTGATTGTTGGTTGGAAGATGATAACAAGTAAATAAAACAATGTGAAAGTAAATTTAAGGAAAAATCAATATTATGAAGCTATCTAGAGTTGTGAATCCTTCCAATATCTTTTAAAGATTAAGTGATTATCTCATGTTTGTGCAATACATCGGTTTATTAACCTGAAACAAGAAAATATGCAAAAGCCTATATCGATGGTTAGATGCAAACACCCAAAGTAACCCAATTAATCATATATTTATGTTAACTAAGTTACCTGAATTCATTAAGATTAAGTTACAATTGTGGTTACCCCTGCCCGACAAGTATATGTCTATCCTGTAAGGAAATCTACCAAAGGGACATCTACATTAAGGTGAGATCGTGAGCTATTGAGTATAAGGCTGAAACCTAAAATCTCTTCGTCAAGTTCATTTTAAGTTTACCAAATCATTCTTATTAGTGGCCAGTTAATAAGAAGCATTAAGATTAAGACTCAATAAATAAACCAATATATTACCCAAAACATAAAATAACCAACTTATAAACCGGTGATATTGGAATTCATCACAACCCTAGATACGGTATTTAATTACAACACATATCTAGTATTATTAAAGACATAAATAAAGAAAACATTATGCAACTAATTGGAAATTAAAAAGGTAAAATTAAAATAATAAAATAAAATGATGGGGTAAGGGGATCCACTTTTAATATTTCTAATTTAGAAATCTCCCATAATATAATATATAAATTTGCATGACATTACCTACCGACCATATAGGCGATATCCTGATTTAGTCAGATTTTTAATTAATTCCAACTGATCATAAAGGCGGTATCCAATTAAGTCAGGTTAAAATCAATTTAATTAAGTCCAATCGACCATAAAGGCGGTATCCCATTAAGTCAGGTTTTAAGATAGTTTATATATTATAACTAAGGGAGATTAATCTAAATTATAATAATAAAAGTTTTACCTTGCAACCCAGTAGAAAGAAGTTACCTACTCATACTTTAAAGTAAAAAAAAAAAAAAGATTTATTGCTTAAAATAAAATTTAAATACAAGAAAGCTGTAAATAAACAAACAAGATACTATCTTCTTAGTATTCTTAAGGAAATCCCCAAAAGAAAGTATGAATTTTTCAAATGAATTCGGCCTCAATTTATAGGCAAATTTTGGCTTTGGTCGTCGTGATGCGTGAAGCTTACTCATCGCGACGTGCTTCGATGATTGACATGTGGCATGCGACTTTGATGAGATTTTGACACGTGGCACACAACTATCGTAGCTGAAATATTGGCTCGGCGTCGCGACGTGTGAATGCTTGGCATCGCAACGTGTGAAGCCTTGGCATCGCGACGCTGACGTCTTGCTGATGCAACGAATGACACGTGTCGGCAAACTGAATTATTGTGCTGACGTGGCGATGATGAGTGTCGACAGAATAGTGACCGAGGCACTTCACGACGCAGAGAGTGTGCACATCACGACACGACTTTCCAATTTTGCCTTTTTGTTTTGTTTTTCACCATTTTAGCCATGATTTGATTCCATTGAGTCCTGAAATCTTATTTATCTATAAAATAACACAACACACATCAAAATATTCACAAAACTCGAGAAACTATACAAAATATTAAGTAAAATAGACGGTAAATATTGATATATTTTCCGCTTATCAGTGGCCGGATGGTGGCCAATGTTCCTCTCCCCTCTCGCACGTGAACGTGAAGAAATTTGGGCTTTTGCGCAATTTTTTAAAAATATTGGGTATATATAGGTAATTTTATGAAAATTCCATTCAGGTCCCTCACAATGGGCCTCTTCATAAATTCATATGTTTGAGGACCTTTTTGTGAAAATTTTGAAAAGTGTTAAACACGAAAGTTGTTCGTCTTCGAAAGAATTTCCAACGGATCAAAAATTAGCTTAATCGGAGTTTGGTTGCTATCTATATAGCCAAAATAACAAAACTTCTTCATATAAAATTATCTAAAAAAAATACGCGTGACCAGTCCTTCCGAGTCACCCAAGTTCCAAAGCTTCGAAAAAAAATTTCAAGGCATACCGACATATATTCCAACACTAAAATTCTTATCCTTCATTATCATTCCATTCCAAAACTGAAACTTCAATACAAGAATCTTGCCAAAAATATTTCAAAAAAATTTCAGGATATTACAGTATAATTAATTTGGCATTTCAGAATTACTCGATTTAAAAACACACAGGGATGACCCCAAAAAATAAGTGATCCAGAGTCTCAACATCAGTTGCTCACCAATATGATGAAATATCTAACCATGTTATGCCTTGTAATATTCGAAATTTCGAAAACTTTTCTGGAAGGTTTCTGTAATACAGATCAGGTCTTAGAATGCGACAATATTCGAGAATAAAATTTTAAATATTGAAATATAGCTCGGAATATTTAAAGTGGAGATTCGTTGTATTGGAAATCACATAATTCAGAAGAACTAATTACGTGATTTACATATATTATTTTATGCGGAGAAAGTTTGTTTCTTCGGCTCTTAAAATAGTAAATGAACTTCGATTGAGGTTATTCTTAAACCATTGGACTCATATTTCCGAGATGAACAACTTTTGTGTTGGATAATTTTCCAAATTTCAACAGAGGGGCGTCAATTTAGCTGATTTCAATTTACACCCTAACTATGGGCCAAAGTGCAATAACGCGAGGACTAGATTTGGAACTTGCTGTTTAGTCCCCAAAACACACACACCCTCAACAATAACATACACACGTTAGAGAGAGTGAGGGAGGAGTTGGGACCGGTGAACGACACTAATGGGATCGTCCAATTACCATAAGCAAGATGGTGACCAGTGATCAGACATGGGGTGGCCAGAATTATCACAGAAGGGAGGATAATGTCGCGAGCTTCATAAGTCTTATACGGCTCATTCGGTCACCTTAATGGTCGATCCACATGCTAAATCGAAGCCCTCGAATAGTACTATAAGTTGAAGATGTTGATTTCTCTGATTCATATTATAAGAAAGGGCTGGTTGTAGGGCCCTCAAATTACGAGAGCTTCAAATGAATTTCCAACCATACTGACACGTTCGTGGGCTCGTTTGCAGCCCATTAGTGTTGTCAAAATCTTGGTAAGACATCCTAGTAAAAATTTGTATTTGTATATATTTTGAAAACTTTTTGAATATTTCGAAAGATTCCAGTAGCATCAAAAGTGCATCAAATTGTTATATTATGATTTTTTGTGCTTGAGTAGCCTAAGATTGGATAGTTGTATGAGTTTGAGCGAAATCGAAAAATTCGGGATTGATCCTAAATAGTATGGAATCTTTCAGGATAAACTCAAATTCATGTCGGTTGATGCCCTTGTAAGATTAAAGTTAGATATGGGTTAATTATAGTTAATTATTGATAATTGATTGATTCTAGAAAAGTTTGGGGGACTCAGGATCATTTTGAAAGCATTTGTGGAAATTTTCGGAAAGTTTTCCGAAGATGCATAAATTGAGTATTTAAGTTAAATGGACATCCCCATGTATTTTATTTGGATATTATAAGCATGTTAGAAACATTTTGGGAGAAACAGGAAAGGTTCGGAAAAATTGAGATCGGGTTTGGATGATCCATGGAATTTCCAAAAAAAGACCTTGAGTCGAATTTGATAAATCCAATGGGTTCAGTGCACTGTAATAAAAGTAAAGAAATCGAAATGAGTGATAACATGTTAGTCTATAGCTTTCTGAAGAGTTTCGGAATGTTTCTACATTAAGTTAGTTTTTCCGTAAGTCGGTGGTCTAACCAATTATGTTCTATGCTACAAACTTGAGGAAAGAAAAGTAATTGTAGACCCCAGGTAAGTACCTCAACGTGGACTTGCCTTAAGTATACAGGGTATGATAGTTGATTATGTTTATATATATATATACATGTACATAGAAATGTGTATAGTTATAAACTCAAAGAAAAACATAAAAGTAGTTATGGAATCTTAGAAAGCATGAAATATAAGTTTCTAGAAGTATAGTTAATGAGATTCATAGAGAGCACACATCAAAATAGATTGCTTGAAAGCAATTTTAGTTTAGGGATTTCTATATAGCAAGTTATAAAAGAAACAGATACGAAATTTATACTTGACTGTTGAGTTTCAATCAAGTCCCAAGGATCATTTATAAGCATAAAAACGAGTTGAATACAATCAAATGAGGTGCGGAAAAACTCACATAGATCGGTAGAGATGCAACGAAGATGGACCACGAACTACTCTCCCTTGCTTGGCAGTGAGCTGCGCGTGGTAGGGGCTGCACGGTGGTGACTGGTTCGGCTTCTCCAAGGTTCGGCCATTGATGGACACCATTGAAGCTCCAAGCTTCAAGCTTCCAAGCTCACGAACTCACTTCCCTATCACCTTAGGATGCCTCCAAGAGTGTGCTAGCACATAGATCTTGTAACAAGATCATTGCTTCTCCAATTTCTTTCGGTCAAACCAGAGAAAGAGATGAAGAAATCGGTCCCAAGACCGAGAGAGAAGAAGATGAAGTTTTGGCTCCAAAATGAGTGCAAAAACGTGTACAGAGGAGAGAGATGAGGAAAAGAAAAAGTAATAGGTTTATTGATTTATTTTCCAAAAATAAATAAAACATATATAAAAAATCTTTTTCCAAAAGCAAAGCATTAAATGCTTGTCAATCAACACAAATCAACTCACATCAATCACTCAAATGTCACATCACTCAAAGTGACATGTGATTTGACGCTTGATGTGATTTGCGATTTGACGCTTGATTTGACTTGCGTGCCGCACTCGAATTCGAAATGCGAATGCGCTCGCAAACAATCCCGGGCTCGGGTTCGCTAATTCCAAATTAACGAATTTTCCGTTGCGTCGTAATTAAATGATTACGCCTAGCGAATTCACTATTCACGTCGCTAACGAATTAATTCTAAATTAATTCGTTCGCCCGAATTAAAATCTAATTTCAATTCCGCGTCGAAATCTAATTTCGTTTAATATATCGAATATATTAATTTATCGATTATTCCAAATTAATCGTTCTCTCTCTTTAACGATATTTTATCCGAGATAAAATATCTCCGTAATTAATCCCAGATTAATTTTCTCTCTCATCGAATTAATCCCAGATTAATTAAAGTGAG
The DNA here is from genome assembly GCA_019454045.1 of Zanthoxylum bungeanum. Taxonomy (NCBI): domain Eukaryota; kingdom Viridiplantae; phylum Streptophyta; class Magnoliopsida; order Sapindales; family Rutaceae; genus Zanthoxylum; species Zanthoxylum bungeanum. The sequence goes on along the minus strand of SKCR01027387.1, from coordinate 42,423 downwards.
TCATACGTCATCGGTGAATCTTCAGGAACCGACCCATGAGATCTCCGGATATGTTGGCAGTAAATACGGTCGTCGGACTATCCGAACACGTAAGTATCGCGTACTACGTTTATACCGATTTACAAGACAAGGTTGGCTTCTAGCAAAGCGCCATGCCTACCCAATTCTCCAGAAATATTCTTACAGGAATATATAGATCTGTATCAGGCGTAATATACAAATTGTATTGCGTATATCGGCCCAGTATCGGATAGTCACGTGCTAGGGCTGGGGCTGGATAAGTGTCTGCCCCGTCCGAAGCACATGTCGGATGTCTGGTAACTAGTCTCTATAATCGGATATGCATGACCTAGTCATAATATCCCGATGGTTGCGCAACACTTAAGAGCACTAATACCGTATCCTGCGTGACATCATCTCCACTATGACTGAAGTGATACTTCCGTCTTGACATCACATCCAATACACTACGACTCTCTGATAAACCCAGAAGTGGTGTACGCAGAACCGGTTAAAGCCCTGTACCACCAAGACCAAAGTCTACCGATTGTCGCAAGTATTAGCGATGTAAGTCTCAGGTTAAGACCATACATACCTACCCTGATTTCGGCCTCTCATAGACACATAGTCATAATACCAATGGGATTCCGAGGGGTCTATCCAGAGCGAAGCTGTTTCCTGTACCATCGGTGAAACACAACCTCCTATCGCACTTGCATAAGTATCCAATACTTATATATATGAGAACTATGCCGTTGTGCCCTCACAACGCACACAAGTGCAATACTAGCCTATTCTGCATTATCGATGTCCAGTCTCGATAATACTCCGGCTAGGGATATTTAATGATTAATCCTTCGGGGATTGATACTGTCTCATATCATTCTCAATCCAGGAACTAATCATAGGGACCTCTCTTCATTTATATATCTATGGTGATCTAATCACAAATGATGAGAGTGCAATTTCCTTGTCACATAGTTAATTTGCTACAACAACACAATGATCTGTGCAAATAGTGACGCTATGGGTCATTTTGTCCAACAATCTCCCACTTGGCACATAGCCAGTCACTCAAGTGTCCCACACCCGAACTATGTACGGTTCGCTCAAATTGCTGAGGAAAGGTTTTCGTCAGCGGATTTGCTTAATTATCGTCTGACGCGATTTACACGATCATCACATCGCCACGATGTATGATCCGAACGAATCAGATGATATAGAAGTATATATCTGGATCGTCGATGAGACCTTTAATTCCTTAGCCTGTGCTGACGCCTAGCTCAGCTGCTAAAAGAACTATATCTAATCTAATTAGATTTATTTTCAATCCAAATGGATTTTATTGATGCCTCAGCTGCAGCAATAATCCGCATTTGTTGTTTATTCGGCAACAGTTATCTTGCTCGGAAGATTTCCAGCTCACTGTCCCGTTATTCAAACTTTATAGTACCGCAGTATTTACCGATTTGGAAACTTGCAGCAGTGATCCTAGTCACTTCAAGTTCTCCTACTCCATTATTTAAGAGCATCTTTAGTTCTCTAAGATACTAATAGATGTCCTTAACTTCAATCCAATGACTATCACTTGGATTGACCCGATTGTGACTCCATATGCTCGAAGCGTATGAGACACCAATACAAGTAACTTTTAAATGTACAATTTCCAGAGAGTGTTAACAACTCCAAATCTATCCCTGTAGATCTTTATTCCTTGAAATAAGGTTGTTACTCCCAGAATTCTACGGAGAATTTCTATGAAAGAATATCTATGAAAGCCAAGCTTTCACCAATTGCTTTATGGGAATTTCATTGTCAGTGCCCTCCCACTAACCTCCTTATATACACAACAATTATTTCGTTTTGAGTCAAATCATAAACCATTATGATTATTTCAAAACGTCAGTTCCAAGAACTTTATGCTTGTTTCAATCCAAACATGGATCGAATAACCCGCAAACCTTGTTTGTCGGTTATACAAATCGTCAGGATGTTGTAAGCATCCTCCAAAATATTTCCTTTTCAGGAAAGCGATTTTGATCTGCAACTGACACATTTCATAAATGAAATATGCAGTTATCAACAAGCATCTTCAAAATGGATTTACCATGGCAACAGGTAAAAGGTTGAACCGTTATTAACACAATGTTGATAACGATACCTTTCCGTCAAAAGCCCAGCTTTGTACGTTGGTATGTTGCCTTCCATGTATGTCTTCCTTGAAGACGTTTAATGTACCAATAGGCACAATGCCTTGTGGTACAAAAACTAGTATCCAAAATAGTTGTTATATATGGAATCCATTTCGGATTCATGGCACTTTGCCATAATAGGGAGTCGATACCTCGTATCACTTCCTCAAAACGTAGTCGGTGGATATACCTTCATAAGATTGACATCTTTATGAGGTTAGATCAGAAACCCATACCCTAGGTCGTTTTCTGACTCTATCCGATCTACTCAGTTCTTGTGTATTCGAAGATTAATGGTACAGATTCATCATTGATGAACTATTTGTGTTCCATTACGGACCTTGTGCCTTGAACAGTATTACTCCGATTTTTCATCGAGTATCACTATCCTCCCACTGACCACTGCATATCGGTATTCCTCTCAGGAAAAACAGCATGGTGAGCAACAATCACATTGTTCTCATGTGAGATTTATAAGTACTATACTTATGGTTTCCCTTAGGATAACCTATATTGGCACTTATCCAATTTGGGTCCTTAGTTTGGTATCATCCAAACGTTATGCCTGGCATACCCAAATTATCAGGAATGAGAAACCTCGTTTCTTCCCTGTTCATATCCTATATGACATCTTTCAAACAGATTTATATGGAACCTTATTCTAAATAAGTTATTGCACTGTTAAAACTTATCCGTTGAAGGAAATGGTAGCTCAGAGCGACTCATGATTAGCCTTATCATGTCTAACATGATTCGGTAATCCGTTCGGACACACCGTCACTTTGACGTGTTCCGAGAGGAGTCCCCATTTGAAAGAATACTATACTCTTTCAAGTATATAAGAAACTTATTGCTTAAGTATTTTCCATTACGGTCTTACCGTGACGGTATAATACTATAGCCGATCTGTTTGTCTATTTCGTGTCGAAACTCTAAAAGTTTCTGATTTGTGTTCTTCAAAAGAAACACAAAACCATAAAGTGATGCCACATCCGTTTAAGGTCACGAAATATTCATGTTCACATCTAGCCTAGCTAGATATGGGCCCACTTACTTCACCATGAATAGGGCTAACAGGTCGGTGGCCCTTATACTATTACCAAGTAAATAGTATTTTAGGTACTTTACCTAATAAACTAGATTCGCAGAACTTATTTGAATAGTCAAATCAGTCCTAGTACCCACTCTTCAAAAGTGTAGATATACGAGTCTAGTTTAATTGTGTCCTAGACAACAATGCCACAAATAAGTCTCTATTGATCAAATCAATTTGAGCTATTTATTTGTCATTTTATATGTTTGAGATTTTATTTATATTCAAAATATAAATTCTGTTATTTACATCTAATGTATTTATCTCAGTATCATCTTTATATAATAAAACACTTAGTGTTCTATAATATAAAGGTTTTATCTGTAACAGATTAAACACTGATATAGAGATAATGTCTCTAGTCAAACTAGTTACATTATATCAGTTCCTAATTTAAGTACACACCCAAATGGTAGTTCCTAAACTTAGGTATCTACGGTCGAAACAGCGACTTTCGTCCCGTTTCCGATTCGCAGAGAAATCTCGGCTTGAAGTCAGTATCCAGCTCATAGCGGATTCTGAACATCAATACATATATTTTATGTACCACACTAAGTATTTAAAATCCAATTTCAATACTAGTAGTGAACATAACTTTGACAAAATTTTTAAAGTTAGAGCCTCGCCCTTTCTTTAATTCCTTCATGTCTGCCATATCCAAATGGTAGTCACTTTGGTATATGTCAATTATCTTTTCAATATTTAGGAACCTTAGGCCAAGCCTTAGGTTTTTAGAATATCGAAACGATGTGCACCTCGTGTGCTACATGCCCAATTGCAAACTTTGACTTTATCTCCTCTAGAATAGTCAATTAATTCTCCAAGAATTATAAATTGCAATTTTAATACTTCTTAAATCTAAAATTAGATTTATGACAAGTATATTAAATTAAGCATTAAAGTCATCATCACATAATCTTCCAAAGATTTTATGCTCTACTTATTTTGCTTAATTTTGGGCTTAAGGTATAATAAGTTATTTTATCAAATAAAGTAACATATTATTTATTCCCAATTTGAAAATAAAGTCGTTTAAATACATTTTCTCCCAGATTATGTCTTAAACTTAATCTTTCATTTATATCTTGATCTAATAGTCCAACTATTTAATCAAACGATTTGTGCTATATATTATTATAATGATTATAATAGTCCAACTATATAATCAAATATAATCTAAATTAATTAACCTCAATTACATTGATTACTATAATCCAATTATAAAATCAACTGTAAACTGAAATTAATTAATTCAAATATATTGATTAATATATCCAATTATATATAATCAATATAATACAGTCCAACTGTTTATTAAAACAACAATTTAAATATTAGTCCAACTAACATTTAATATTACGACGAAATATATTGAATGAGCGCGTATGGCGAGTAATTGAACGAATATTGCAAATTCAATTCTTGCCTCCCACTATTTTTCGGCGAGCCTCTAACCCTCTGTCGAGTACTCGGGAAACCGTGTTTCCTAGTGGGCTAGGATCCGTTAAATATCACACAATCTTGACTTTGGCCAACAAATTGTATGATAATTAACTAGGTAGATCTCTAAGATCAATTGGATCCAATCCAATTCCTAGATCCAGTAGGTGGACATCCAAGTCCTAAACATATATCATATATATGCCTATATATCCAATATATACCCTAACCTTTTTCCTCTGAATCAACTAGGCCTTGGCTTTGGCACAAAAACCTAGTGATCCCAGTCAAGCGTGGACCCATTGACCATGGAAGCTTCGTAATCAATGTCGTTGGACAAGAAGTGGTCTTGACTTGGCCAACAAACCACAACTTGGACAAGACACCAATATGGAACAAAGCCTCGTGATTCAAACACATCTTCGACGGACAAGGGCTTGACTTTGGCAACCAAACCCATGCCAATCTAGGATCTTGCAGCAAGAATCATCAATGGAAGGAAAAACGCATGATATTTGATGAGGTTTTTCGTGTGCAAATTGGCTACCAATTTTAATTATCTTGTTAAGGTCTCATCCTCATCACCCATATCAACACCCTTAAACAACAAACACATAATAAAGCGCATATGATAAAATAATAATGATATGCGGATGGATATTTTACACATTGATCCTAGATCAAATCTCTCACTTTCTCTCTCCCGCTAGCACAAATATTTCTTCTACCCGTTACACTACACTTCTAAAGAAACCTCATTTACATTGAGGGGAATAGGTGAGAAGAGAATACAAAGAAATAGGAGATAAGGCTGAACTCGCAGGTCCAATTAATAAATCAAATTTATTACAACAATTTCCAAAATCGCCCCACCCGGCTAATATCCATCCGATATACATTATTCAAACATCACAACCATGTATTCATATAAGCATGTTATCAATCAGTCTAATCAAATTAATTAATCTGATAATTAGTGATCATCCAATGTTCAAACAAAGATTTGATTTTGTTCGAGTCAAACTCGTATTGCGAACAAGTACTTAAAGTACGAATTCCCGAATTAAATTAACTACACAATTAGATCCAATTCAATTTGTATTTAATTCTAATTCACTATTTAATTTCAAATTAAATAACACACTTTAATAATAAACCCTTTTCGACTTAAATTCCAAATTTAATCGCTACGGGTCTCCAAAGCCTGATTAATATCCAATATAATTTAATTAAAGTCTAATGGGCTTTTAATTAATTTCTTAAGGCGTGATCTTTTGGTCAACTCGGGTCAAACCCGCAACCAAAGTCCAATCCGGGAGTTACCCGATAAGCCTATAAATTAATCTTGGCCCATTAGGCCCAATTAAACTTTAAAGGTTCATTAGTCGCATTTGGGCCTTTTGGAAGCGGTTTTGGGCCTAATTGGATCCAACCAATTTTGGCCTAAACCAACTTTGTACAACAAAGTCCAATAAACCCAATAACAACTTTAAAAGCCCAAATCCAATTTTAAGGCCCAATAATTTAATTCCAAAAATTCCAAATTTCCCAATTAAATTACCTAAGTGTATAACATTATTATTACCCAAATCAAAGTTTCCAAAACATCAAATTTGTCCAATTAATCATGCTTATCATCAATAATCATATCCAACATAATTTGATCAAAATCAAACCCAATTTCATGCTTCAAGTGTCTCGGCCAAAGAGGGAATTATGCCCAAATCAAATTCAATCCCAATTGAACCAAATTAAACATAAATTCAACATCCCCAAATGATTTCCAAGTCATCCAATGAACAAAAATAAAAAATCCAAGACATTAGGGCACTTACTAAATTCGGCCAACATTAGCAATTTGGGGAAAATTGTTCCAAACACTTTTTCAACAAATTGATCCAATCAATCTTCAATTAAACATACTTTAAGCATTCTAAATCATCCAATTTCATTAAACATGCTCAAAATCAAGTTTACCCAAATTAAAGTTTTTGCCAACAATAAGCAAATTGGGGAAAATCAATCCAATTAATTTTTCTTCAAATTGATTACATATAACTCTAAGTTATTCATATACAAGCATTCTTAAACAAACAATTTGTCAAAATCATGCTTAAATCAAAAAGCCCCAAATTTTGCTAAGAACCCTAAATTCGTTTTATGCACAAATGGCTCTGATACCATTGTTGAGTTTCAATCAAGTCGTCCAAGGATCATTTATAAGCATAAAAACGAGTTGAATACAACCAAATGAGGTGCGGAAAAACTCACATAGATCGGTAGAGATGCAACGAAGATGGACCACGAACTGCTCTCCCTTGCTCGGCAGTGAGCTGCGCTGTGGTAGGGGTGCACGGTGGTGACTGGTTCGGCTTCTCCAAGGTTCGGCCATTGATGGACACCATTGAAGCTCCAAGCTTCAAGCTTCCAAGCTCACGAACTCACTTCCCTATCACCTTAGGATGCCTCCAAGAGTGTGCTAGCACATAGATCTTGTAACAAGATCATTGCTTCTCCAATTTCTTTCGGTCAAACCAGAGAAAGAGATGAAGAAATCGGTCCAAGACCGAGAGAGAAGAAGATGAAGTTTTTGGCTCCAAAATGAGCAAAAACGTGTACAGAGGAGAGAGAGGAGGGAAAAGAAAAAGTAATAGGTTTTATTGATTTATTTTCCAAAAATAAATAAAACATATATACCGAAATCTTTTTCCAAAAGCAAAGCACTAAATGCTTGTCAATCAACACAAATCAACTCACATCAATCACTCAAATGTCACATCACTCAAAGTGACATGTTATTTGACGCTTGATGTGATTTGCGATTTGACGCTTGATTTGACTTGCGTGCCGCACTCGAATTCAAAATGCGAATGCGCTCGCAAACAATCCCGGGCTCGGGTTCGCTAATTCCAAATTAACGAATTTTCTGTTGCGTCGTAATTAAATGATTACGCCTAGCGAATTCACTATTCACGTCGCTAACGAATTAATTCTAAATTAATTCGTTCGCCCGAATTAAAATCTAATTTCAATTCCGCGTCGAAATCTAATTTCGTTATAATATATCGAATATATTAATTATCGATTAATTCCAAATTAATCGTTCTCTCTCTTTAACGATATTTTATCCGAGATAAAATATCTCCGTAATTAATCCCAGATTAATTTTCTCTCTCATCGAATTAATCCCAGATTAATTAAAGTGCAAGTCATACATCATCGGTGAATCTTCAGGAACCGACCCATGAGATCTCTGGATATTTTGGCAGTAAATACGGTCGTCGGACTATCCGAACACGTAAGTATCGCGTACTACGTTTATACCGATTTACAAGACAAGGTTGGCTTCTAGCAAAGCGCCATGCCTACCCAATTCTCCAGAAATATTCTTACATGAATATATAGATCTGTATCAGGCGTAGTATACAAATTGTATTGCGTATATCGGCCCAGTATCGGATAGTCACGTGCTAGGGCTAGGGCTGGATAAGTGTCTGCCCCGTCCGAAGCACATGTCGGATGTCTGGTAACATAGTCTCTATAATCGGATATGCATGACCTAGTCATAATATCCCGATGGTTGCGCAACACTTAAGAGCACTAATACCGTATCCTGCGTGACATCATCTCCACTACTGACTGAAGTGATACTTCCGTCTTGACATCACACCCAATACACTACGACTCTCTGATAAACCCAGAAGTGGTGTACGCAGAACCGGTTAAAGCCCTGTACCACCAAGACCAAAGTCTACCGATTGTCGCAAGTATTAGCGATGTAAGTCTCAGGTTAAGACCATACACACCTACCCTGATTTCGGCCTCCCATAGACACATAGTCATAATACCAATGGGATTCCGAGGGGTCTATCCAGAGCGAAGCTGTTTCCCGTACCATCGGTGAAACACAACCTTCTATCGCACTTGCATAAGTATCCAATACTTATATATATGAGAACTATGCCGTTGTGCCCTCACAACGCACACAAGTGCAATACTAGCCTATTCCGCATTATCGATGTCCAGTCTCAATAATACTCAGGCTAGGGATATTTAATGATTAATCCTTCGGGGATTGATACTGTCTTATATCATTCTCAATCCAGGAACTAATCATAGGGACCTCTCTTCATTTATATATCTATGGTGATCTAATCACAAATGATGAGAGTGCAATTTCCTTGTCACATAGTTAATTTGCTACAACAACACAATGATCTGTGCAAATAGTGACGCTATGGGTCATTTTGTCCAACATTGACTTCTAGGTATTAATGTATCATTATAAGTATGTTGTTTTTGACAACCACGATGTCCTAGCTGTAAGTACTCTTGGTATTAAGGATTAGAGATAGATATAGTTGATGCTTCTGTAGCTAGACCCTTAAAGAGTATATTCAATAACATATGTAGTTAAACTCCACATTAGAGTTATGTTTTCTAGTGACACGTTTGATGGTTGTTTGATGATGATATAATGTTTGATTGATTCTGATTGATATGTTGTTATGATTAAGTTTTAATAAACTAGTTCCAGCATGAAAAGTCTAGAACAAGCTTTTGTTTGATTCTCAAAGCTAAGCATATCTTTAGATAGAATATATTTTAAGTACTTGAGATGTGAAAGATTTTTAAAAGAGTTTTAACAAAGTTTTCCAGATTTTTAAGCTAAGTTTTTGGGCCAAAACAGTTTTGATCCGAGTGTGGATCCATTTGTATGAAATGTGTTGATATGTTTAATGATATGTGTCAGCATGTTTCATATGAATGTGTCTGATGAAATGGGGCACAAGCCCCCTTTTTATGTATTGGATGACTAAGAAGTCATCATTTCGTGTTTGACTATGACAAATTGTGTTGAATTGTATATGGATGATAGCATTGTATTGCATCGCACGACATAAATTTTCAAAACTTAGCTAAAAAACTAAGTTTTATGATCAAAACATTTTATCCAGTTGAGTTAGGTCTTGGACGAGAGATTTAGTTTTATGATCAGTTTTGTAGAAAAATTAGTTTTTCAAATGAGATTTCCAAGGGATTGATTTAATAACGTGTTTTATAAAGATAAGGTTTTATTATATAATTTACAAGAGTTAACAAATATTTTAATAATTACACAGTGTTTTATAGTACTTCAGATTTAAAAATTTTCATAAAGGCTATGTAGTTTTTTAGAGCACACGAGTTTTTTATTTCATCAATTTTATGGGATTTTTCACAAAAATCCTTTTCATAATTGTTCAGTTTTATATAAGCATTGATTTCCAACAGATTTCGAGATTGAGACTTTATATTTTGGATTTCGACATTAATTAAGTTTGTATACCAGTACAAGACTTTGAACTCGATTTTACTCACAGTGAATTTTGATATCTTTTAATTGTTGAGACTTCTTGAGTTATAGAACTCATCAAGTTTTCAAAGTTGTTTTTAAGTTTTACAGTTTTTCAGAAAGAGATTCTAATTTTTTTATATAGCTTGCCACATGAGGCAAGGTACAATTGTCCCTTTATCCTGATACGACCCTAAGATATGGACCCTGTACAGTTAGTCCCAATATCTGGTGGAGATATCTTTCTTAATATGGACCTTTATGGATTCGGTGTATGTATGCTACAGATGATGTGTATGGCTGTAGATGGTGCATGAACATTGTTTCCAGTATTTCAGATTTTAGTTTTCAGAGAAACATTTTCAGTTTCAATTTTCAGAAACAGTAGACATATTTCGGAGATTCAGTTTTCAGATTCAGTGACTTAGCAGTAAGTTTATATATAAGTTCAGTTACATCTAATTCTTACTTGATGAATTAAATGGTAGTATGCAATAAGACATATATTTTGTATACTTCTATATGTGAAGATGCATTACTGATTTATGATTAATGATAAGAGTTAAGTATTGAATTTTTATCACACCTAGAATACATTTTATAAGGATTCCAATGGGTGGAATCAAGTGTTGGTATCCATATCTTCATATAGGTCAAAGGTTTCAGCTTAGTACTTCAGTATAGGTTTTACAACTCACAGTAAGTTTATGTTTATGTTTTTAGCTCACGTAATCCATATGTAGTAATCATGCATAGTCTAATCTGACTAAACAACCACGGTTATGGGTTGGCCTTAGCCACGAGTTTGGGTGGTTTGGTAGGTAATGAGTTATTTTCGATTTAGCAAAAATAATGTCACTAGTATATAAAGTATAGCTATATTATAGAACAAGTAGATAAGTAAGAAGTTGAGGATTTCCATATTAGTGTGTCTGAGATGTCAGAATTCCATAGACATGCAGTGTAGTATGGGAACTAGAAGATAAGTCTACAACAATATCGTATAGATTACAATGAGTGAGTTATCAGAGTATAATATACGTATATGATTATCGTATGGAAAAGAGATTTATAAAGTTTGTGTATATTTACATGCATGTGTTTACTGTTTATATTGATATAGTTTTCTTGATGTTTACTTTAGGCGTGAGGTTCTTACTAAGCTTTATAGCTTACACCATAATAGTTTGTTAGTTTTGCTGGTTAGTGACGGACTTGGAGAGTTAGAAGGGTTCCTGAGAAGATTTTTAAGATATTGGATCGCCCAAATAATAGTCGAAGATTTCATGGAGTCCTTTTGTATTTTTGGGTTGAGTTACGAGTTTTCACCACCCTAGTTTTGTATCATTATGTATTGTGTACAAGTGCGAAGCACGTCATTGTATAATTATCAGGATATCATGTGTGTCAAGATATAATCCATCAGCTCTGTGTACATAGTATAGGTATTCAATATGGAATTAGAAATCTGTTAAATCCATAGGCCAGTGATACACTATAGAAGCGAGTTATAAGTGTTATTAAGAGATTACTAATAGAAACGTCGACATGATTATATCTATAGAGATTTGACAATTATATCTGTATGAAATGTTTTCCTTGTGCAGCGGAAACGTCTTAGGCACACGGATCGGACTTGAAAAAATTTTATGCCCTTCCCTTTGAGTGGCCGAATGTGACCAGTAGTACTACTAAAATTTTGCTATTATTTTTATCAAAATTTCAACCCCGAAACAGTTTCCGACTAGTCCCGAACAGCAGTGCAAAACTGGACTGTTTTTGTACACAAAGTGCGCCCAAAACACAACCAAAACAGTCCCAAATTCCCGTGAACTGCATAGACATTTTCAAGTCTAATTTTTCAAAGAAAAACATCCCTAACACAATCCCAAAAGACCCCTATGTGTTTCCCAAAAAATTACGGATTGATGCAAGACCAAATAGAGACTCGAAACACCCAAACAAGTGCTCGGTAGTGGGCGGAAATTCACCCCACTGCCGTGAGTCAATATAGAAGGAGAAAATGATTTTGGTTCAACACCACAAGGTCTTTCGTGCTATGTCTCACAACCAACGGAAAGTAGGGTGGACTACACTCACTAGATAAATCCCTAAACTATTTAGAGATTATAAGTCACACTCAATTTTATTTTTAATTTCTTCTATTGTTGTTTTTGTTTTCTCTCAAATCTTGAGAGGATTTGGAGAAGATGAAGATGAAGGCTAGGGTTTCAAAAAGGGATTAGCCAAAAGGAAAAAATAAAAGACCTTTTATACCTAGGGAAATTTATTTCCAAAATGAAATAATCCACTCCCCTTCAAGCACGGAATTTTCGGCCAAGCCTAGTGTAGACAACAGAACCTGGGCGACGCTGTTCTAGGCTCGCGGCCTAGTTGGTAAGTACGAAATAACATGGAGTCGCCACCGGTGTGAACCGGGACAAAGATTTAAGGCCGCACTCACCCCTCGTAAGGGAAGACCTCAAACCGTTGGGTTCGGAATGGTCCCTTACTTATGTCACTTGTGATGATATAATTTGTGCAATAAATTAACCGAATCTATTCAACAATCATGTTCAAGAGTACTTAGATCTAACATGCTTTCATCCAACTAATTCCTAATCTAAGTTTGCATGCTTGAAAGTAAATTTTTTAAACGGAAAACATGCGACATAACACAACGAGCATTTTAAGCCATTAAACCAAAATAAACAAATAACTAATTAAACATAAACATAAACTAAACAAAGCATCATGCATAAAGAATAAAAAGAAACGACATGCCTAAATAATATAATCATGCTTCGAACATTAGATAATAAACTAAATTAAATCATGCTTAAAATAATAAATAAACAACCTATAAACTACAACATGCTCAAATACAAATTTGGATGAGACGAGATATATGTATCTTAAGTGGTACGTGGCGTTGTATCACGAGTGCAGACCATACTACCGTCCATTCGGAATCGGCTATGGAATTTACGTCCGGGTTTCCATCCGATATACCACAAAAGAGAACACATATCCCGCTCATCCAACAATCACATCATGCTTCAAACGACTCTCATGCAATTATATATCAAAATAAATAAAACAAAAATAAAGAAGATAAGTAGAAAGGTGCCCTCAGGTCTAACCTCTTTTGTGATCTCACGAAAGGGCGTTACACGTCCGTTGGAAGGGTGAATGATCCGCAACTCTTTTGGTTCACCAACTCAACGTCTTTCCTCGCTGTTCGGGTTGCTGTTTTTGGTCCGTTTCGCTGCTGCTTTAAGGGTATTTTCTGGTCACTGTTTCGGGTTAATTAAAAGACTGTTTGGTGGGTTTTGGGGGGTGTTTTTGTTGTATTTTAGGGGTGCAGTTTGCAGGTTTAAGGGTGTATTTTAGGGGAGTTTTCTGGGCTGTTTGCTGGGCAGTTTTCTGGGCGAGTAGTTCACTGTTTTGGGTCAGTTTGTGAAGGGTTTTATTCGGGACTGTGTGGGCTGCTGGTTTCACATTTGGTTTCTGTTTTGTTCACGGTAAAGAGGCTGGTTGCTCTCGGTTTTGGGGGCTGCAGGGGGCTATTATTTGTGGTTCTGTTTTGTTAATTTGGTCGGTATCGGTTGCTAGGGTTATTCGGCGCTGTATGTGTCTGTCGGCCAATGGAATGGGCTGTGGTCTATGTGTATCGAGTGTGTTGAATGTGGGCGTCAAGAGCTTGTTGAGGGTTGTGCGTGTTTTGTCTTTATTAGTGGGTAGTGTGATGATTAACGTGGCTGTGTGGCGTGAAGCTGAGTCATGTGCGTGGGTCATTGTAGAGAGTGCATTGGCGTAAATTTGCTAGGTCAGTGTGTTTGTGTCGGCAGGTTGGGCGTGATGGAGGCAGTGAGCTGTTGAATATTAGGCGTGAGTGGCTCTGGTTCGTGAGCGAACTGAGGCGTGAAGCGTGGCTGCGTTGAATTGGTGTTGGTCAGGCGTGAGTGCTGAAGGAGTTTGAGGGCTGATTGGCGTTGGTCAGAGGGTTCGTGAGTGAAAGGGTTTGGAATATTAGGGTTGATTTGTGATAATGAGCGAGCCAGGGTTTTGATGTGTGGGTTAAGGGTTCTTTTTTATAGGCTAAGGGAGGGGATTTACCTTGTTGGGGAAGGAATAGGATTTGTGTATTAATTGGGGATATCTTTTAATTTAGTATGTGATAGGGAAAATCTTTAATTAGGAGAATTAATTTGATTTGTTCTTTTTAGTTAAGGATATGATTTATTTAAATTGGTAGGTGATTTAATTAAATTAGGAATGTATTTTATTTAAATTAGGAATTTAATTTAATTAGATTTAATTTAATTAATTTCAAGTTTAATTTAATTTGTGAATGTGATTTTAATTTAATTGGATTTATTTAGTTTAGAATGTGATTTTAATTTATTTAATTTAAGTTTAATTTAATTGGTTTTAATTTGATTTGTGACATGTATTTTAAATGTTTTAATTTTTTTTTGGATGTGATTTAATGGGTTTTGTGTGTTTTAAACAAGAGGTCCAACAAGTAACCCGAAGCGAAACAAGCGAGTTAAATCTGACAAAATACTAATTCCCAACTTTACCCTTCCAACGTCCGTTTCCCACGGCTTTCACAACTAAAGAGGTAGTGTCTCCATACGAGACTCATCATCGGGCTGATATACAAAAATCCAATGCCTACAGTCGCCCCCACTTTGATGGGACTTGTGCAGTGTGTGAGAATGACAATCCTATCAAGTACGTGCAATGCATTTTTACTTACCTGGCTCGCCAGCTACCACCTTTTACCTTTTGCTCCGAACTGTATTTGATGATGTGCCATTCATGGCGTGCTAAACCCCATACCTAGGGCGTTGCGATAGTCCACAATAGTCCACATGCCGTACTTGGCGTGCTAAACCCCGTACCTAGGGTGTCGCGGTTGCGTCTCCATACCTAGAGTGCCGCAGTTGTCTGAATACCGTACCTGGCGTGCTAACCCCGTACTTGGGGTGTTGCGGTAGTCCACATAGTCTGATCTGAATTAAGTTGTGTTGTGGGTCTTGTTCCCAATCTGAGTTTGTTGTGCTGTGGGTCTTGTTCCCAATTTGTGTTGTGGGTCTTGTTCCCGATCTGAGTTGAGTTGAGGGTCTTATTCCCTTAATTGTGGGTCTTATTCCCGTGGGTCTTGTTCCTGAAGTGAGTTGAGGGTATTGTTCCCTGAATTGTGGGTCTTGTTCCCGAAGTGAGCTGAGGGTCTGTTCCCTGAATTGTGGGTTTTGTTCCCGTGGGTCTTGTTCCGAAGTGAGCTGAGGGTCTTGTTCCATGAATTATGGGTTTTTTCCCGTGGGTCTTGTTCCCAAAGTGAGCTGAGGGTCTTGTTCCCTGAATTGTGGGTTTTGTTCCCGTGGGTCTTGTTCCCGAAGTGAGCTGAGGGTCTTGTTCCCTGACTTGTGGGTCTTGTTCCCGAAGTGAGCTGAGGGTCTTGTTCCCTGAATTATGGGTTTTGTTCCGTGGGTCTTGTTCCCAAAGTGAGATGAGGGTCTTGTTCCCTGAATTGTGGGTTTTGTTCCCGAACTGTTGATGTGATGTGGTCCATTCCCGAACTGTATCTCCATTCTTGGAGTGCCATTCCCGCGTGCCATTCTCGACGTGCTCATTCTTGAGCTGTCCATTCCCGGACTATATCTCTATTCTCGGAGTGCCATTCCCGGCGTGCCATTCTCGACGTGCTCATTCTCGAGCTGTCCATTCTCGGACTATATCTCCATTCTCGGAGTGCCATTCCCGGCGTGCCATTCTCGGCGTGCTCATTCTCGAGATGTCTATTCCCAGACTATATCTCCATTCTCGGAGTGTCATTCTCGGCAGAACTGATCTGATGTGATGCGGGCCTCGCCCCAGAATGCCATGCCCGGCAGAAACTGATCTGATGCTATGTGGCCCTTCCCCCCAGAATGCCATACCCGGCAGAAACTGATCTGATGCTATGTGGGCCTCGCCCCCAGAATGTTATATCTGGCAGAACTGATCTGATGTCTTCATACTCGGAGTACTGTACCTGGCTGATCTAATATCTCCATACTTGGAGTGCCGTACCTGGCAAAACTGATCTGATATCTCCATACCCGGAGTGCCGTACCTGGCAAAACTGATACTGATGTCTCCATACCCGGAGTGCCATACCCGGAAAAACTGATGCTGATAATGATGTGGGCCTCGCCCCCAGAGTGCCATACCCGGCAAGACTGATACTAAACTAATGTGGGCCTCGCCCCCAGAGTGCCATACCCGGCAACACTGATACCGATAATGATGTGGGCCTCGCCCCCAGAGTGCCATACCCGGCAAGATTGATAATGATGCTAATATGGGCCTCGCCCCAGACTGATGCTGATGTTTGATATGGGCCTCGACCCTGGGACTCATTCCCGAAACTGCTGACAAGGTGGGCCTCGACCCTGGGATCCATTCCCGGATTCATTCCAAATTCTGACGACGTGGGCCTCGGCCCTGGGATTCATTCCCTGGATTCACTCCAAAACTCTAGCGATATGGGATTCATTCCCCTGGGATTCATTCCCGAAACCCTGACGATGTGGGCCTCGACCCTGGGATTCATTCCCCAAACTGTTGATAAGGTGGGCCTCGACCCTGAGTTGATACTGATGTGGGCCTCGCCCCAAACTGATACTGATGTGGGCCTCGCCCCAGACTGAAACTGATGTGGGCCTCACCCCAAATTGATGTGGGCCTCGCCCCAAACTGATACTGTATGGGCCTCAACCCCGAGACTCATCCCCAAACGGATACTGATACGTTGCTGATTCTGGTTGGCTTGTCTTTGCCGCTTTCTCTTTTTCTTCTTTGAAACCTGTGAATACAAAACAAAACAAACACAAAAAAAGAATGCAAAATATGTTACGTGTATGCATGCATGCATGAATGAATTTCCTATTCCGCTGGGTTAGGTCTTCCGCCAGTTCTCCAAGTGATTGCTCAGTCTTTTCTCTGCTCTCATGGCTCAATTTCTCGTTATTCTTCTTATTCACGGGGTGGTAGACTGGTCGCTCCCTGTCTTAATTTAGCTTTCTGTTCTCCGCTGTTTGCACTTGGTCAAGATGAACCACATGGTGGGGCCTTCCATATCATCATACTATATCACATGCTACGAAATAGTCCCAATAGTTATACATATTATCGTCCTCAAAGAATGCTCAGTAATGAAACTAGAGAACCTTCAAAACACTCAATGCAACTCAAATCCAAGTCTTTGAAAAATGATCTATGCCAGACTCAAAGTGTGTGTGTGCAAAGGTTCCTTCGCAGATTCATCCCCAGGTAAGCTAACTCAATGATTTCGTCAATAATCGGGATCGATGGGTCAAACCAACCTAGATGTCTCAATTTGCCTGCAATTGTTTTTTTTTGTGCTCATTTGGTATGGTATTTTCTTTCCTCTTTTATCTCTTTTTCCTTGTTTCTTTTCATTTTGAACTTCTTTTTTCTCTTTTTTTTTTTTTTTTTCAACATGATGAGTGGTAATTACATCACTTATTCCCACTCATTTAGCCTAATGTTTTGTATTGTTTCTCGAGTTTTATGAACGTTTTGATGTTTTGTTGTTATTTTGCAGATAAATAAAGTTTGGAAAGCACTGGAGGCAATTTGGGGCAAAAACGGACAAAAATGCGTCAACATGGATATTTTCGTCTTTTCCGCGTCGCGACGCTGAAGCCTTCGCGTCGCGACGCCCAGCATGCGCCGGACCTGCTAACGTGCGCCGTCAGCACGTGTCAAAATCTGATTGGTCAAAATTTGCTAACGTACGCCGTGCCACGTGTCACCATCACAACGGTTCTGCTAACGTGCGCCGGCCGCCACGTGTCAACATCCTATTCGACCAACCCAAGCGCGTGCCACGTGTCCTCTTCCTATTGGACCGAATAATCGATGAATCAGAGCACGCCACGTGTCACCATTCTATTAGACCGAATTTCCACCCAATCACAAGCTGACACGTGGCAGGATTTCATTGGACCGCATCGCCAGCCAACCAGAGCATGACACGTGTCCACATTATTGCTGCCGACAGACGCGTGGTCAACCCGCGTGGACTCCGCGTGAACTGTTTCCAGCGTCGCGACGCTAGTGCATTTTGAGCGTCGCGACGCTGGACCAAAATATGCCTATAAAAGGAGGCCGCCAGATTCATTTTTCTTCATGCTCTCCTTGGGAATTTCTCCCTGATTTTATAGGAAGCATCTATTTTTGTATATATATATATATATTTTTTTTTATGTCTTTTAATTTTCAGTAATAGTAGTTCTCTTCTTCTACCTTTCTTTAATGTTTAGTAGTTAATTTCTCTGCGGGGATAAGGTGAAGCTTTTATTATTTTAATTTAGATTAATCTCCTTTAAATATAATATGGAAATTATAATTCAAAATATAAAAGATTACCGCCTTAATGGCTGGTTTTATTTATTTGACATAATGTGGCACCGCCTATATGGCTGGTCTTTAGGTGACAGGTAATTACCGCCTATATGGCTGGTTTATGTTCAAATACTATTACCGCCTTTATGGCTGGTCGGACTTAATTTGACTTAATAAAGAATACCGCCTTTATGGCTGGTCGGTAATATCATGTTTAATTTCTGTATTATATTAAGAGATATCTAAATTATAAATAGTAAAAGTGGATCCCCAACCCCCAGCATTTTATTTTTATTCTAGGGAAGTGATGAAACACAATACACACACTTAATAATTGATTTTCTTTTTATGGGTAGTTCTTTAGTTTGTTTATTGAGTCTTAAGCTTAATGCGTCTTGTTAACTGGCAATTAATAAGATTGATGGGGTAAATCTAAAATGAACTAGACATAGGGATTTTAGGTTTCAGCCTTAGATTCAATAGCCCACGATCTTCCTTGAGGATAGATAACCCTTTAATAGATTTCCTTACAGGATAGGAATATACCTGTCGGGCGGGGGTAGCCATAATTGGAACTTAAACTTAATGAATCCAGGTAATGTGGTTGACATAGGAATATGGTTCAATTGGGTTATACTGGGTATTTGCGTCTGACCATCGGAAGAGGCTTTTGCATATTTTCGTGTTCCAGGTTAGCAAACTAAATTATTACACATAAATAAGAGAATCAATTCATCTTTTTAACAGTATTGTGTGGAGTCACGACCCTAGATCTTTTGAGTCTTTTTATTTATTTTCCTTAGTATTTTCTTTTGTTTATTTTATTTTTATTAAGCAATTCCACATTCAACCAATCAAAGCAATCAATTCCCTTCTCCCTATAATTAGATATCTGTAAATAAATAGATTCAAATTAATAACAACAGTAGGAATTAAGTCCTCGTGGGATCGATATTTTTATACTACTTGAACGATACGTGCGCTTGCGTTATACGCGTGTGTTTGCACCGGTCAATTTTTTGGCGCCGTTGCCGGGGACTTATATTTCTTGAGTTGTTAATTTTGAAACTATTTATTTACTTGTATCTAATTTTCTTTATTTTTATTTGTAATTTTTATTTCTTCTTTTGTTTTCAGGTGGTTGAACAATGGAACACTACTGGGAGATTGAGAGATTACGAGCGTTACAAGAAGATACACCCCAAATCTGGGAGCAACAGTCCGGTTTTCTGAGGCCTGTTGTACAGCCCAATGACTATCATTGGATGTCAGAACCAAGTAATACTACATTTGCTCAACAGAACTCAATGTGGAGATGTGACATATGTAATGGTAACCACCCAAGCGATTATTGCGAGTACAACTACAATTCAGGGTGGCAGAACTATCAGAATCCTTCATGGTATGATGAGCCATCACATTTCACAGAGCCACATTTTCCATCTTATCCACCATCTACCTTTGATCTTTACCAACAACCAGAACCATCCGAGGAAGATCAATTGATTCACATGTTCAAAGAACAGAGAGCTCGATTTGATGCACAAATTCAGAGTAACGCAGAATCCATACAGAGAATGACAGATCAGATCAGACAATTAATAGAAAACCAGAGCTACATACCTCAAGAACCATTTTCTGATGACACTGATGAAGCCTTTGAGTACCAATCATTTCATAATGACACTTCAACAGAGGATGAGGCTGAGCAGTATCAACAACCAGAGGTATCAGTTCAGGAACCCGAGCCGGCAAAGTCTCGATTTGATTTCTATTTTTCAGATTCTGACGTGGATGAAGCTGAAATATTTGTACCAACTGCATCAAAAATTGAGGATGGAATTCTGTATCCTCAAAACGAAGATCTTGGAGATTGCATTGCACACATGTTTGAAGAAGATCTAACTGAGCCAATCAATTCACCCGAATCAGAGGATGAAGACCTAATGTCTGACTCATCTTTTCATCCTCAGGTGGAACAAGAAGTAGAGCAAATGGAGGAGCAAATGTCTGACTTAATAAAGATCCAGACATTCAGGAGAAACATCGCTGTTTTGGGGAGTACAATCTAAAGATATCACCCAGAAGCTTGACAGAATGGAACTTCCATTCCAAGTCAAGCACCATACGAGACCTCCTGATTTTCTTTCTTTCTTTGCAGGAACTACTGGAGCGACAGAGTTTAAAAAGGTGGCACGAGCACTGAATAAGACAAAACTCTTTTTACCACTTTACCGTTGGAAGAGACCCTTCAAAAGAAACGCTCACGGGATTGTCTTTAATCGGACATCCAAAACGACGCTGAAACCTCCTTAACAGATGGATTTCAGTCACGTCTGGCTGAAGACGAAAAATTTAGCGCTAGCAGGGAGGCAACCCATGCGATTTGTAATATTTGTTTTCATATTTTGTGTGAACTTTTTAATTTTGTGTGTTATTTTTGTAGGGAAAGGCACAAACAAAGCATTTTAAGACAGAAGGAATTGTGTTTGGCAATCAAAGATGAGAAACAATTCATTTATGATGGATGAGTAAGAAATGAAATCTTAAGATGCATCATAATGGATTTTTATACCAAACGAGAGGCGTATTGCGTACACAATTCCGGTGCCTTAATTATTGCTTTGATTTGCTTTTCAGTTGTAATTATCTTTATTTTCGTAGACATGATCCAGACTTTTTGACCTTTCACGATTTCTTTTGTTGTTTAGCTAACAATCGTCCTTTGGAAGATATTAGTGCTATTATTACTCACCCTTTTCAGGTACTATAAATTTAGCCCGTCATTGCACTTTTGAAGGCATCCAGAGTTGAGAAAGAAATACATAAAAAAAATGGAAGCCACTTCAAAAAGACGAGTTGAAAACATTTGTGTGTTTTGCGGTAGTACTGTTGGTACTAAACCACAATACATAGAAGCAGCACAGGAATTGGGTCGAGTTTTAGCCACAAGGAATATGCACTTAATATATGGCGGAGGAAATCTTGGATTAATGTGGATCGTTTCAAAGGCTGTACAG
Organism: Zanthoxylum bungeanum; assembly: GCA_019454045.1. Lineage (NCBI taxonomy): Eukaryota > Viridiplantae > Streptophyta > Magnoliopsida > Sapindales > Rutaceae > Zanthoxylum > Zanthoxylum bungeanum. The sequence continues at coordinate 20,922 of SKCR01027387.1, read as the reverse complement.
GAAGGAGGCAGTCACGTTTTGGGAATCATCCCAAAACCCTTGGCAGAGGCAAATCTTATTGGATCATCAAACGGAGAGGAACTGATCGTGCCAGGTTTGTCTGAACGACTGGTAGAAATGATTAACCGCGCTGATGCTTTTATTGCTTTGCCAGGTGGCTTGGGTACGTTGGAGGAAATTTTTATAGTGCTATCTTGGGCGAACCTGAATATACACCAGAAACCGCTTGGACTGCTCAACGTTGATGGATTTTATGATTTTCTTTGTGTGTTTCTTGATGATGCTCAGAGAAATGGGTTCGTGTCAAAACCTATGAAAGAACTCCTCTTTACTGCCAGAACTGCTCCGGATCTAATTGACCAACTCGTAGCTTATGAACCACAAGTTGACCCTCTCCTTTCAAAGATAAAATGGTCCGAGGACGATCGTGGTAAGAGGCGTCGAATTAATCTGGATCTTAACCTTTAATTTCCTGTAGAATTTCAGTTAATCAGGTACTATCTTCTAAACTCTTCTTCTGCTGTTTAAAGACATTGGGGACAATGTCTCATTTAGGTTTGGGGGTGGTTAGTTAATAGTACTTTTTGTATTGTGTTTTTATTTTTAGTCCAAAATTTTTCGAAAAATACAAAAAAATGGAAAATTTTCAAAATTTACAAAAATATTTTGTGTTTTTGTGTTTTTATTTTGACTAAAAATGTGAAATTGGTAAGAAATAGCCGAGTAAGGAGTTTCCACTCCTGAGACGTATCTCAAACCTATTTCGAAACAAGTTAATTTTTGTTTATCTCCTTTTAAATTATTTAATTCGTGAATTCTCCTTAACACTGACTAAAATGAATCTTCATATGCTCAGTTGACAGGTATTATCAATATGCATAGTAACATACAGACATGAGCTGTAATTGAAAAGTTTGTAATATTCCGTGCTCTAGTTTAATTGGAGGAAGCATCTCAAAAAGTGATGGAGTAAAAAAAAAAAAAAAAATCTGATGTACAAAAATAAAGTATCTAAGATCCGGGTTATTAAGTCTGTAAGGGTGTTTTAACACCTAGTGCCCTAAAACCAACTGGTTTGGGAGTCACTGGCCCAAAGCTCGTTACATAGATCGAAGATGCTGCAAAAATATATTTATATCTGAAGTCTGGGTAATTAAGTCCGTAGAGGTGTCTTAACACCTGGTGCCCTAAAGCCAACTGGTTTGGGAGCCATCAACCCAACACTCGCTACATAGACGGAAGATATTGTATATAAATAAAAAGTCAAAATAGAGAAAAATCAAAGAAAAAATCAGAAAAATCAGAAAAATTATTCCATTGCTACAAAAAGGTGTGCAATCTGATAGAACTTTAGGACAAAAATATTACTCTCTTATCAACTGCACTTATGACTATTGTGGGCAAAAATGAGTTGTTTAATACTATGTTGGCTGTGAATATGAAGAATGACAAATATAATCGGAGAATTTACTTATTCGGTAATTTAGAATGAAACAAAACAACTAGTAACTTGGAGTAGAAGTTTCACTTGATTAGTCACTAACTTCTCTTTTCTCTTGTCTTTTTGCTTTTGTGTGCATTAGTTTTAACTAACTTTTTACTTTTATAAAAACGTTTGTGGGTATCGTTGCTGTAAGCCCTCACGAGACTACAACTCGTCCACTAGAGACACTTAGGGGTTTAAAGGCTTGTTGCATACGCTAAATGCAATCGTGATCCCTACGAAAGTGGCTTAGTTAATTTTATTTTCATGTTATTTTATTTTATGTTTTGCTCGAGGACTAGCAAAATGTCAGGTTTGGGGGTGTGAAGAGTTGTAATTACATCACTTATTCCCACTCATTTAGCCTAATGTTTTGTATTGTTTCTCGAGTTTTATGAACGTTTTGATATGTTTTGTTGTTATTTTCCATATAAATAAAGTTTGGAAAGCACTGGAGGCAATTTGGGGCAAAAATGGACAAAAATGCGTCAACAGGGATATTTTCGTCTTTTCCGCGTCGCGACGCTGATGCCTTACGCGTCGCGACGCCCAGCATGCGCCGGACCTGCTAACGTGCGCCGTCAGCCACATGTCAAAATCTGATTGGTCAAAATTTGCTAAAGTGCGCCGTGCCACGTGTCACCATCACAACGGTTCTGCTAACGTGCGCCGGCCGCCACGTGTCAACATCCTATTCGACCAACCCAAGCGCGTGCCACGTGTCCTCTTCCTATTGGACCGAATAATCGATGAATCAGAGCAGGCCACGTGTCACCATTCTATTAGACCGAATTTCCACCCAATCACAATCTGACACGTGGCAGGATTTCATTGGACCGCATCGCCAGGCAACCAGAGCATGACACGTGTCACAATTATTGCTGCCGACAGACGCGTGGTCAAACCCGCGTGGACTCCGCGTGAACTGTTTCCAGCGTCGCGACGCTAGTGCATTTTGAGAGTCGCGACGCTGGACGAAAATTTGCCTATAAAAGGAGGCCGCCAGATTCATTTTTCTTCATGCTCTCCTTGGGAATTTCTCCCTGATTTTATAGGAAGCATCTATTTTTGTATATATAAATAATATTTTTATTTTATGTCTTTTAATTTTCAGTAATAGTAGTTCTCTTCTTCTACCTTTCTTTAATGTTTAGTAGTTAATTTTCTGCTGGGGATAAGGTGAAGCTTTTATTATTTTAATTTAGATTAATCTCCTTTAATATAATATGGAAATTATAATTCAAAATATAAAAGATTACCGCCTTAATGGCTGGTTTTATTTATTTGACATAATGTGGCACCGCCTATATGGCTGGTCTTTAGGTGACAGGTAATTACCGCCTATATGGCTGGTTTATGTTCAAATTACTATTACCGCCTTTATGGCTGGTCGGACTTAATTTGACTTAATAAAGAATACCGCCTTTATGGCTGGTCGGTAATATCATGTTTAATTTCTGTATTATATTAAGAGAGATATCTAAATTATAAATAGTAAAAGTGGATCCCCAACCCCCAGCATTTTATTTTTATTCTAGGGAAGTGATGAAACACAATACACACACTTAATAATTGATTTTCTTTTTATGGGTAGTTCTTTAGTTTGTTTATTGAGTCTTAAGCTTAATGCGTCTTGTTAACTGGCAATTAATAAGATTGATGGGGTAAATCTAAAATGAACTAGACATAGGGATTTTAGGTTTCAGCCTTAGATTCAATAGCCCACGATCTTCCTTGAGGATAGATAACCCTTTAATAGATTTCCTTACAGGATAGGAATATACCTGTCGGGCGGGGGTAGCCATAATTGGAACTTAAACTTAATGAATCCAGGTAATGTGGTTGACATAGGAATATGATTCAATTGGGTTATACTGGGTATTTGCGTCTGACCATCGGAAGAGGCTTTTGCATATCATCGTGTTCCAGGTTAACAAATTAATTTTTTACACATAAATAAGAGAGTCAATTCATCTTTTTAACAGTATTGTGTGGAATCACGACCCTAGATCTTTTGAGTCTTTTTATTTATTTTCCTTAGTATTTTCTTTTGTTTATTTTATTTTTATTAAGCAATTCCACATTCAACCAATCAAAGCAATCAATTCCCTTCTCCCTATAATTAGATATCTGTAAATAAATAGATTCAATAATTAATAACAACGGTAGGAATTAAGTCCTCGTAGGATCGATATTTTTATACTACTTGAACGATACGTGCGCTTGCGTTATACGCGTGTGTTTGCACCGGTCACAACACACCTACCTTTTAAGGTAGCATTTCTCCTCATGGTGGTCCTAATACTCGCCCATGGGTAGCTTCACGCTTATTGGTTATAGGTGGTTTAATTCTTTTCTTTAGAGACTTTTCTTTCATTTTCAACCATACCACACATCATAACATAAGCAAATCAAGATAGACATCTAAGCAAATGGTCATTCACCGACCTACAATTTCTTCAACTAGTCACATTGCCAATTACTCAGGTTTTCACCGCTAAGAACCTATAGTGAAGTGCTTACGAGTCTAACATAGATCAATTACTCAAAGTATCAGATAAAAACTTATCAAGAGTTTATCTTTTCTAAGGTTTCACCCTAAAGCAGTCAATTTCATCATCGGACTTATGTCTAACTATCAAGGACTAAAAACAAACAAATTTTTTCTTTTTTTCTTTTTTCTTTTTCTTTCTTTTTCTTTTTTTTTTCTTTTTAGGCCCACCATGGTCTTTCTATCCTTGCAGTAAAGTTCTCTGTTTCTCGATTTCCTTTCCTCGATATCCATGTTTGTTAAACTCTTCTTCGACAAGTCTTATTTTTCCTAACCCAACGGATATCTATGATGGCTTTTAAGACACGAGGGTTAACATGATGCATGTATGCATGAGATGCATGGGATGTATGAGACATAATATGCATGAGGTTATCAAAATCATAAAGGGTGGCCCCAATAGGTCATACAACTATGGTTCGCATGTGGGTTTACGGGAGTGTGGACAAAGGCTCTCGTTTGACGAAGGATTACCCACAACTAGGACTCCCCACTCGAGGGTTCAAGCGACCAATTGAGTGCACCTTTTTTATACCTTATGGTACGTGCCAACGAGTTACGGTGTGTGACTAACTGTCGAATGGATTTCCAGTTGTAAATTCCCCAGAGGGAGGGTGGAGCGAGGCTCTCTTAAGTACCCAAGCCCCTTAGGCTCTTATCGTTTGGTGTCAGGAATAAACAACGAGTCCTCCAAACTAGTCTGTCACGACGAGCTACAAGTAATGATTATCTCGGTGGCTTCACAGCTTTTCCTTATAAAAAGGTAGTGAGTGAAGGAAGACATCGAACCATTACCTAGCCTTAACAATGCCTTTGATTACACCCCTTTCAACTCACTATAGAAACGATTAATTAAAGCACAAATTATACACATCACAAGACATGATTTCGGGGCCGATTCTCTATCCCCAGTGGAGTCGCCAGACTGTAGACAACAGAACCTGGGCGACGCTGTTCTAGGCTCGCGGCCTAGTTGGGAAGTACGAAATAACATGGAGTCGCCACCCGGTGTGAACCGGGACAAAGATTTAAGGCCGCACTCACCCATTGCAAGGGAAGACCTCAAACCGTTGGGTTCGGAATGGTCCATTACTTATGTCACTTGTGATGATATAATTTGTGCAATAAATTAACCGAATCTATTCAACAATCATGTTCAAGGGTACTTAGATCTAACATGCTTTCATCCAACTAATTCCTAATCTAAGTTTGCATGCTTGAAAGTAAATTTTTTAAACGGAAAACATGCGACATAACACAACGAGCATTTTAAGCCATTAAACCAAAATAAACAAATAACTAATTAAACATAAACATAAACTAAACAAAGCATCATGCATAAAGAATAAAGAAACGACATGCCTAAATAATATAATCATGCTTCGAACATTAGATAATAACCTAAATTAAATCATGCTTAAAATAATAAATAAACAACCTATAAACTACAACATGCTCAAATACAAATTTGGATGAGACGAGAAATATGTATCTTAAGTGGTACGTGGCGTTGTATCCCGAGTGCAGACCATACTACCGTCCATTCAGAATCGGCTATGGAATTTACGTCCGGGTTTCTATCCGATATACCACAAAAGAGAACACATATCCCGCTCATCCAACAATCACATCATGCTTCAAACGACTCTCATGCAATTATATATCAAAATAAATAAAACAAAAATAAAGAAGATAAGTAGAAAGGTGCCCTCAGGTCTAACCTCTTTTGTGATCTCACGAAAGGGCGTTACACGTCCGTTGGAATGGTGAATGATCCGCAACTCTTTTGGTTCACCAACTCAACGTCTTTCCTCGCTTTTTTCGCTGTTCGGGTTGCTGTTTTTGGTCTGTTTCACTGCTGCTTTAAGGGTATTTTCTGGTCACTGTTTCGGGTTAATTAAAGGACTGTTTGGTGGGTTTTTTGGGGTGTTTTTGTTGTATTTTAGGGGTACAGTTTGCAGGTTTAAGGGTGTAGTTTGGGGGAGTTTTCTGGGCTGTTTGCTGGGCAGTTTTCTGGGCGAGTAGTTCACTGTTTTGGGTCAGTTTGTGAAGGGGTTTTATTCGGGACTGTGTGGGATGTTGGTTTCACGTTTGGTTTCTGTTTTGTTCACGGTAAAGAGGCTGGTTGCTTCTCGGTTTTGGGGGCTGCAGGGGGCTATTATTTGTGGTTATGTTTTGTTGATTTGGTCGGTATCGGTTGCTAGGGTTATTCGGCGATGTATGTGTCTGTCGGCCAATGGAAGGGGCTGTGGTCTATGTGTATCGAGTGTGTTGAATGTGGGCGTCAAGAGTTTGTTGAGGGTTTGTGCGTGTTTTTGTCTTTATTAGTGGGTAGTGTGATGATTAACGTGGCTGTGTGGCGTGAAGCTGAGTCATGTGCGTGGGTTCATTGTAGAGAGTGCATTGGCGTAAATTTGCTAGGTCAGTGTGTTTGTGTCGGCAGGTTGGGCGTGATGGAGGCAGTGAGCTGTTGAATATTAGGCGTGAGTGGCTCTGGTTCATGAGCGAACTGAGGCGTGAAGCGTGGCTGCGTTGAATTGGTGTTGGTCAGGCGTGAGTGCTGAAGGAGTTTGAGGGCTGATTGGCGTTGGTCAGAGGGTTCGTGAGTGAAAGGGTTTGGAATATTAGGGTTGATTTTGTGATAATGAGCGAGCCAGGGTTTTGATGTGTGGGTTAAGGGTTCTTTTTTATAGGCTAAGGGATGGGATTTACCTTGTTGGGGAAGGAATAGGATTTGTGTATTAATTGGGGATATCTTTTAATTTAGTATGTGATAGGGAAAATCTTTAATTAGGGGAATTAATTTGATTTGTTCTTTTTAGTTAAGGATATGATTTATTTAAATTGGTAGGTGATTTAATTAAATTAGGAATGTATTTTATTTAAATTAGGAATTTAATTTAATTAGATTTAATTTAATTTAATTTCAAGTTTAATTTAATTTGTGAACATGATTTTAATTTAATTGGATTTATTTAGTTTGAGAATGTGATTTAATTTAATTTAATTTAAGTTTAATTTAATTGGTTTTAATTTGATTTGTGACATGTATTTTAAATGTTTTAATTTTTTTTTGGATGTGATTTAATGGGTTTTGTGTGTTTTAAAACAGAGGTCCAACAAGTAACCCGAAGCGAAACAAGCGAGTTAAATCTGACAAAATACTAATTCCCAACTTTACCCTTCCAACGTCCGTTTCCCGCGGCTTTCACAACTAAAGAGGTAGTGTCTCCATACGAGACTCATCATCGGGCTGATATGCGAAAATGCAATGCCTACACATAGTAATTACCTCTTTAATTTTTTGTAACATCAAACAAGAATTGAATGTCATCATCATGACAAAATAAATTACAAACTTTAAAGATGCAATTGCCTTTTCAAATACATAACTTCCAAAGCTATCAAAAAAAAAAACTTTCATTTCCTCCATGCAAAAATTCGACCAAGGTAACTTTCCATAAAGTCAATATATGTTACAAAATTAAATATTTAATTAACCTTTCGAAAGACATAACTTCCATAATAATACCAAAGGTTTCCAAAACCTAAAAATTGAAAATTCCAACTTTAGCCTTATTAAATTATATCAAATATAATTTAATTTTATTCATTTAATAATTATCATATAATTATTAAAACCATATATTAAATTTTAATATATAGTTCCAAGTGTGACAAATAATATTATTAATCATATTAATAATATTTATACATATGTGAATATATAATTGGATTATCCAATTATACTAAATCCCCTATAGTATATTGAGCTAGCACGGGGACCAGATGGACCTACGGTTCCGAGTTTGAAATACCAATTAAGCTCTTAATAAAATATTCGGAATTATTAACTCCGGGTTATTCCATTAAAAACCCGAAGATGCACTCTCGTTGCCACAGATGGTATATTAAGCCGAACCAAGTCGGTGTCCAACGATATAGTCACTACATACGAATTGACCCTTCACGAGTATCTCGTAATTAGAGCTGAGTCATAATATTCGTTATACCCCTCTAATTATTTATACCTGAAGTACCATTGATTCTCCAATGAATGATTTATTCATAACCATTATGAATTTTAATCTTTCTATTCGTAATAGAAAGACTTGAACCTTTCAAGTATCGAATCAACCCTTAAGAAAGATACTCATCTACTTCTTGCAAGAAAGAGTGAACTCCATATCTATGTAAAACGTTCCCAGCTACACAACAGGCCATGCCCCCAAAGTACGTAGCTATTGGTTGGGACTGCTACACCAACCTTACTTTTGTAAATCAAAAGACATAGTCTGCCATGCAGGAGTTCGTAGTACACTCAGGATTAAGATTAATCCATATGTGACCATCTAGTAGATCAAAATGATTTTCTTTGTTTAACGGATATTATAAGAAATTCATTTCAATTTGGGTCCAGTCCTATATGATCACATCATACAAGGTGCCTTCATTCTCATGTCTCTACATGGACGATCCCGAATCAAAGTCGCCATACAAATATAGAATGGACCGCAGCTATAGATAAACCACAAACAAAATACTTACTTTTTTTCTCTCTATATACTATTTAAGATTACTAATTTCAGACTTAAATCCTCGTGTATATGACACTCATACACTAAGTTTGAAGGCACATAAGTAATCTGGGGTAATCAAGATAATTTACAATATGCGAAATTCAAACAAACACTCTGATAAATGAATAATACATCATTTTATTTCAAAAAACATATAAGACCGTTTACATTACATGGAGCTCTAGGGCATATATCCAAACAATATTTATATCTCTGGAATAATCTGGATACTTATGATGGGGGGATTATACGTATGCAATGATCTTGACTTGTATGGTTCAGTGAGTTTATTTGTGTTCGTCATAATTTACGGGTGGGTAGATAATGGAAACGAAATTGGATTTCGTGACGGATATGTCTGAACCTAGAGAGTCTCACTAATGAAATATACTTGTAGAGCACTAGGACAACTTTTATGAATAATATTGATTATTTATAAATCGTTTAACGGTTAAATGAAAAATACAAATAATGTGTATTTGTATTTAATATATGATTTTATTAAATACACATTAATTAAATGTCAAATTATGATATTTGACATATATCATTAATATATGCATTTTGAATAATTAATGTAAATATAATACATATATTTGAGATATTTATATTTAATTAGTTAATTAATTAATTGTTAAATGATTAAAGTAATTAAAATATGAAATATCTATTTTGATAGTATGTTAAGAAATATCTTAAGTGTCAATGTTTTACTTTTTCATTTAATGTAAAGGTTATTAAATGGCATTTGAATTCTTTAATTTGATTAAAGTTTTGGAAAATATCTATTTTCCTTTCAAGGCCAAATTCGGCCATGACCTAAGTATTTAAGGTTTTGCTTTTTCATTTGCTTCATACTTGTTCAAGCCACCAAAAACCTAAAACAAAAGAGACTTGAGAGAAAAAGAAATGAAACCAAGAAGAAAATCAAGAAAGCTTGTATTTTTGTAAGTATTTCCAATTTTCTATTAGAAGGAAATTTGTTCCTTTTATTCTTGGCTACAACATGCGTAGTTCTTAAGTTTTTCTACTCTCTTGTGTTTATGTTTTGATGGTTGGAAGCATGAATGAAAGATGTATGCATGTATGTTAACAAAGTATGTTTATAAATGGTGTATAAGCACACTTTTGATCATTTCATGATCTTGTTGTCATTCTAGAGTTGTTAGGCCACTCATTGATGACCTAGAATTGTTCTCGAGTTGTTTAAAGTGGTGAGACTTGTTTTGTGTTGTAGAGATTAGATTAAAGTGTTGGATTTGGTTAATTTGGTTAATTTGGTTAATTAGATTAATTTTTGAGAAATTAGGGTTTATGTGTTGTATAATAATGTATATAAGATGTACAAATCATTTGGTGTTGATTGGAAATCATTTAAACTTGTTTTGAACAAATTTGGACCAAAATACAAATAATTACAACTTGGACACCCATTTGGCAATTGCAAAGAAAATTGTGATTTTTATTGTGAGTTATATTTTGATGTATATGATATGTAGAAATTATTTTTGTAGTGATTTGAAATCACTTAAATTTGTATTTGGTAAATTTGCACTAAAATGATCAAAATGCAAACTGTTGGGGTTGCACGGAAAATATGAGAAAATTTAATTTTTGGATAAAAATTCTATTTTTAAGTATTGATTAATTAGAATAAATAAGTTTATTTTAATTACCTGAAAAAATTTATTGAAATCGGAAAAATTTATTTTTCCGCGTTCCGTTGCGTTTACCCCTAAATTCCCCTATAAAATGGTATCAGAGCGAGTCTGATTCTGAACACATGATATGATTATGCCTTTAAATTTAATGTTTAATCTAATATTTACTTTATGCATGCATGTGTTTATTTAATTTGATTAAATTAATAGTATCTTTTGCGGAAAATCCATATTTGAAATAAGGTTTAATATTTAATATGTATTTGATGTATGTTTCTTGGTCCGTCTTATCAATAGAGCTTATGGATAAATATTCTACGACTATATCCGAGAATATGTCAAAGTTGTGAGGATATAACTGGTAGAAATTTATTTATACTACATAAATATATGATATTAGGTATATTCAAGCGAAAGCGGAATCCTGAACGTGTCAAAGCTGTCAGGGTTACAGAAGTATCTTGAGTTTATCATTGACAAGATTAACCTTGATACGCCTCCTTGTGAACGTGCCAAAGCTGTCACAACGAGAAACGATCAGGACAGGAACCCATGAGTCATTGATGAGTGATTGACAATGAGTTGTCTACCTATAAATATACGTAAGCGAGAACGTGCCAAAGCTGTGAGCTGAAATATATTCATAGGGTCCACTTTTCACTATTATATTTAATCTGATTATTACTTTTTATGTATTCTGTTTGGGGATTACAAATTTACATGAAATAGTAGGAGGGGCATTTTTAGATTAAAAATCCATGATATATTTAATACTTTTGATATTATATGAAATCGTTTTATCTGCTAACTGTTTATTTGCTATCTATTTGATAGATTTGTGATGGCAGCTTCTTTGAACAACCCATTTGCTCGTATATTTGATACGAATAAGATCAAGGGCGCTGGAACTTTGAAGATTGGGATATGGATTTGAGGACGATATATATTGGAGGGTTCATTACCCTTTGCTATATCTGTAGATGCATCACCAGAAGAGATTGAGACTTTCCAGAATGGAAAGATGATGATTTAAGGGTTAAATCATATATTCTATGTTCTATGGCTTATGAAAAGGCAATAATTTGAGATACATGATGCTTTAGCATGATGATAGAACTTTATGAATCGTTAATGAACCAAGAACACGTCTTGGTTCACATAGTAGGAATGGAACTGTTCCATTCTAAACTTGACGGACACGTTATGAGCACATATGTGCTTCATTTGATCGATCTGAACGAGCAACGGAGGCGAAATGATTTCCCTCTCAATGATACTCTAGGACGGAGTGTCATTCTTGGTTCGCTCACAGCGCTGTATCGCCAGTTTATCATGTACTCCAACATGAACGGGATTTACTGCACTTACTATGAGTTGCATAAGATGCTTCTCACAGCGGAGGAGGATTTGAAGAAGAGAGTGTCGACTCACCTTCTGAAACCCACTTCACTTTCCGGTTCTTCCAACTCCAAGTCGAATGGGAAGAATACAAAGGGAAAGAAGAAGAAGAAAGGTTTCAATATTCCTCCGCAGGCTAAGGTAGCAAAGCCCAATAGAGCTTCTGAAGATAAGTGCCATCACTGCCAGAAGGTCGGGCACTGAAAGAGGAACTATTCTAACTATCTTACCCAGATTATGAGGGAAAGAGCATCGATATCAGGTACTTTTATTTTTCCCGTTATTGATATCTCATTAGCCTGTGAAGCTGTCACATCTAGTTGGATTTTAGATCCTGCTTGTCCTGTTCACATTTGCAATTCGTTGCAGGTGCTGAAGGAAAGTAGACAGCTGAAATCTGAAGAGATGTAGTTGCAGTTTAGAAGTGGTGACTCTCTGGATGCGATTGCAGTGGGCTTATGCAAGATTCCCTTACCGAGTGGGAGATTTTTACTTCATGACTGCTATGTTATACAGGATGCGTAGCAAATATTATACCACTTTTTGTATTAGGTATATAGGGATATCATGTAAATATTAAGAACTGTTCCTTGTATGTATATGATGGAAATAATATTCAGATCATTTGTTGTCCAAATGAGCATGGTCATTATATTTTGCACACTTCTCGAGATATTTTGAATACTGGAATTAATAAACGTAAATTATCTGAAAAAAATAATATTGAACTTTGGCATATGAGGTTAGGTCATATAGGTGTGAAACACCAAACTCAGTTGGTTAGGAATGGTTTGATTCCGGATCTCACCATTGAACCTTATCCAACTTGTGAATCTTGTATTTGGGGTAAAATGGCCAAAGCCCCATTTTCAGGTGTTGGACATCGAGCCACTGACTTATTGGAACTCATACATTCTGGTGTATGTGGTCCTATGAGTCAGACTGCTCACAGTGGTTTTTCATACTTTATTACCTTTACCGATGATGTGTCATGGTACGGTTATGTTTATCTAATGAAACATAAATCGAAAACCTTTGAAAGGTTCAAAGAATTCTAAAACGAAGTAGAAAAATGAACTGGTCAATATATTAAATGCCTTCGATCGGAATGGTGGATATATGAGTGGATAGTTCACTGATTATTTAAAGGAGAATGGGATTATCGCTCAATATACTCCTTCTGGTACTCCACAATATAATGGAGTGTCAAAGAAGAGAAATCAGACATTATTGGATATGGTCCGATCTATGTTGAGTTTTACGGATTTGCCCTATTTCTTATGGGGTTATGCTCTTTTAACTTCCGCTCATCTTTTGAATAAGATTCCTTCTAAAGCTGTTCCTACGACTCCGTATGAGATATGGACCGGTAGGAAATCGAATCTTAATTATATTAAGGTGTGGGACTGTCCTGCATACGTCAGGGTAGCTCAGCAGAATAAGTTTTTGCCTCGAGGGTAAAAGTTTAGGTTTGTTGGATATCCTTCAAATACGAAAGGATATTTTTTCTATGATACCGAGCATTGAAATGTGTTCGTAGCTCGCTTCGGAAAATTTCTAGAGGTAGAATTTTTGACTAAAGGAGGTAATCATAGACATATTGAACTTGATGAAGTAGAACCTAAGAGCAACGAACCAACGGAGGAAACTGAAGTCTAAGAAGATGAAGAACCTTCATTACCCACACACCGTATGTCCGAAAGGGTATCTAGACCTCCTGAACGCTTGTATTTGATACAAGAATGGAGTCTTGATGTTCTCTTAGTTGACGAGATTGACCTTTTTACCTATAGAGAAGCGATGTTGGACATCGACTCCGTGAAGTGGCAAGAGGCCATGAAATCAGAGTTAGACTCTATGCATCTTAATCAAGTTTGGGACTTGGTTCAGCTTCCTGAAGGAATTGTTCCTATCAGCTGTAAATGGGTTTACAAAAGGAAGTGCGGGCCTGAAGGAAAGTTTGAAACCTTTAATGCCTGACTGGTAGCTAAAGGTTACATGGAGCGACCTGGTGTCGACTACGATGAAACTTTTTCACCAATTGCTATGCTATAGTCTATAAGGATTTTATTGTCTATTGCCGCTTACCATGATTACGAGATTTGGCAGATGGATGTCAAAATGGCTTTTCTAAATGGATTTCTTGACGAAAAAATCGATATGGAACAGTCGGAGAGTTTTGTATCTAGCAAAAACTCAGGCATGATATGTAAGCTTAAGAAGTCCATTTATGGACTTAAATAAGCTTCAAAAAGTTAGAATCTTAGATTCGACGAGATAATCAAATTGTTTATTTTTATCAAGAATTCGGAACAATCCTGTGTGTATAAGAAAGCTAGTAATAGTATGATGGTATTTTTAGTTCTCTATGTTGACGACATCCTGATCATTGGGAATGATATCGGGATGATGCAAGGCATCGAAGCATACCTCTATAAGAATTTCTCCATGAAGGACCTAGGTGAAACTTCTTATGTCTTAGGCATAAAACTCTATAAAGATAGAGAAATGAAGCTTGTTGGGTTATCCCAATCACCGTACATAAATAAGATCTTTGAACGGTATAATTTTGGTAATTGTAAGACAGCAAATATACCGTTCAGACATGGCCTACATCTTTAGAAAAAGATGTGTCCATAAACAGAAGATGAGAAGATTAGAATGTCTAATCAGCCTTATGTTTCATGTTTGGGCAGCATAATGTATGTCATGTTATATACTAGGCCTGATATCAGCTTCACAGTCCAATCCAGGTAATGACCAATAGATGACCATTAAAAATATCCTAAAGTATCTTAAAGATACTAAGGATAAGTTTCTGATTTATGGAGGAAACGAACTGGATGTTAATGGGTATACAGTTTTGGATTTCCAATTGGATCCTGATGATAGAAAGTCTACATCAGGATTCGTGTTTACCTTTAACGAATGTGTAGTTTGTTGGAAAATTTCCAAACATGGGTCCACAACTGATTCCACTACATAGGTGGAATATATTGGAGCTTCTGAAGCTACAAAAGAAGCTGTTTGGGTTAAGAACTTTATCATAAAATTGGGAGTTTTCCCAAGTATTGAGAATTTGATTATGTTATATTGTGATAATAATGGAGCAATTTCGCAAGCAAATGAACCAAAGGCGCATCAGAAGTTGAAGAATGTGGAACGGAAGTACCATATCATTCGAGAGATTGTGTCGCGAGGGGACATTGTCGTGTGCAAGGTCCCGAGTGAAGATAATATAGCAGACCCGCTTACCAAGGCCATTCCTCTGAATTTATTTGATAAACATGTGGAGTCGATCGGTATGAGACACAATCGATATTGGCACTAGAGCAAGTAGGAGAATTTATTAGGGTTGGTGCTCGAAGCGCCAATTTTCTTATTATTTCCCTGTAAATACTCATGTAACATTTTACTATGAATAAAATAAACAATTTCTATTATATAACATCTATTTATATATAGTAAAGATGTAATTGACCTTAGAGCGATTAGTTATGATAAAGTTGCAAAAGCATCGCAACTGACATCGAGTTGTTTCATAATAGTATCATTTCTTTAACAGTTTATGGTCAAGGTTTACATTACTTAGTCAATAAGTAAAACTGTTGAGACCGGTACATGTTGTATAATGGAATCTTGGATTCCAATGGTTGATTCTCAATGAACCATGGGTCTTGGATACTCGTATAGACATGTAGGTGTTTATATCGGATAAACACTAAACGACTTACCAAAGATTCTTAATGGATGCTACACCAACGTCAATAAGAATCTTCTCAGGTTGAGTAGCACATTGATTCTTTAACTTGAGATACCATTGTGGATATATGAGATATCCTCCACACTTTGATGGCAGTCACTTCATAGACCTATTTAGGTCAGACCTCCGCATGTCCGTTGGGTGTGGACTGATTCTCAGGATATCCTCTGTGTGCTAATATATAATTTGTCAGCTCTGTGTACAGAGCATAGGTATTCAATATGGAATTAGGAATATGTTAAATCCATGGGCCTGTTGTACACTGTATAAGTGAGTTCTAAATATTATTAAAAGATTTCTAATAGAAACGTCGACGTGATTATATCTATAGAGATTTGATGTTTATATCTATATCTCTGGAATAATCTGGATACCTATGATGCAGGGATTATACGTATGTAATGACCTCGGCCTTTATGGTTCAGTGAGTTTATCCGTTTTCATCATAATTTACGGGTGGGTAGATTATGGACATGAAATTAGATTTCGTGACGGATATACCTGAACCTATAGAGTCTCACTAATGAAATATACTCGTAGAGCACTATGGAAACTTTTATGAATAATATTGATTATTTATAAATCGTTTAACGGTTAAACGAAAAATACATGCAAATGGACCTTTTTGGTCATTTCCTAATTAATGTGTATTTGTATTCGATATATGATTTTATTAAATACACATTAATTTAATATCAAATTATGATATTTGACATATATCATTAATATGTATTTGGAATATTTAAAGTAAATATAATACATATATTTGAGATATTTGTATTTAATTAATTATTTATTTATTTATTTATTAAATGATTAAAGTAATTAAAATATGAAATATCTATGTTGATATTTTGTTAGGAATATCTTAAGTGTAATTGTTTGATTTTTCATTTAATGTAAAAGTTATCAAATAGCATTTGACTTCTATAATTTGATTAAAGTTTTGGAAAATATTTATTTTCCTTTCAAGGCCAAATTCGGCCACGACCTAAGTATTTAAGGTTTTTTATTTTCATTTACTTCACACTTGTTCAAGCCACCAAAAACCTAAAACAAAAGAGACTTGAGTGAGAAAAAAAAGAAACCAAGAAGAAAATCAAGAAATCTTGGATTTTTGTAAGTATTTCCAACTTTCTATTATAAGGAAATCTGTTCTTGGCTACAACATGTGTATTTCTTAAGTTTTTCTACTCTCTTGTGTTTGTGTTTTGATGGTTGGAAGCATGAATGAAAGATGTATCATGTATGATTAACAAAGTATGCTTATAAATGGTGTATAAGCACACTTTTGATCATTTGATGATCTTGTTGCCATTGTGGAGTTGTTAGGCCACTCATTGATGACCTAGAATTATTCTTGAGTTGTTTCAAAGTTGTGAGACTTGTTTGGTGTTGTAGAGATTAGATTAAAGTGTTAGATTTGGTTAATTTTGGTTGATTGGATTAATTTGAGAAATTAGGGTTTATACCTCCACCAAAATTGAGGCTTTTCATATATGTGTTGTATAATGATGTATATAAGATGTACAAATCATTTGTTGATTGGAAATCATTTAAACTTGTTTTGAACAAATTTGGACCAAAATGCAAATAATTGCAACTTTGACACCCATTCGGCAATTGCAAGGAAAATTGGGATTTTTGTTGTGAGTTGTATTTTGATGTATATGATATGTAGAAATCATTTTGGTAGTGATTTGAAATCACTTAAATTTGTATTTGACAAATTTGGACTAAAATGATCAAAATGAAAAATATTGGGGTCTCACGGCAAATATGAGAAAATCTCATTTTTGTGTAAAAATTAAATTTTTATGTATTAAAATAAACTTATTTATTCTAATTACTCAATACATAAAAATTGAATTTTTACGCAAAAATCAGATTTTGAAATGGGAAAAAATTATTTTTCCACGGTCCCCTGCGTTTACCCTTAAATTCCCCTACACCCCTCAGGATCAAGTATCTTGGTTGCGTCAATTGAATCTTGAATTTCACGTTTGAGGCGGGTGCAATTTTCGATGTCATTGCCTTTTTCATGGTGGAAGTAGTCATCGGGGTTAAAAAAAGGTTTACAAAAGATGAAGACATGGTTATTCTCAATCTTATGAGAAATACTACAAGGCATTTTTTCGGGGCCGATTCTCTATCCGTATTGGAGTCGCCAATTGTAGGAGTGAAGAGGGTTTTACAATTATGCCTATGATCTCAGTGATCATTACATTGTTGGGCTCGCAGTCGGTAAATAGTACAGATAATCCTGCAAGGGGACTAACAGGAGAATAATAGAGACGCCACCCAATATGAAACACTGGGAATGATTTAAAGCCGCACTAGTATTCCCACATCTTATAAAGCAAGAATAAACAAAAGTAATTTAAAGGCATACGCAAAGTGCAAGCATGAAAATAGAATGCAATAAATAAGCGAAGTTTAAACGTGTGAAATCTAAAATACATAAACGAAATTATAATGATACTAGAAAAATAACCAAAATGATAAACATGCCACAACAATAAATAAAATTATTGATAAAACAATAAAAAGGCATGTTTTTAATGGGTCTGGCTTCGGAGAGGGTTGGCCGAATGTGGTCGTGATCGGCCAGACATCATATGAATGTACAGCCGGACTTAATGGAAGTCTGGCCGGATGTTCTGTGTAATCTAGAAATATATTATCATAGTAACAGTGAGAGGAATACCATTAGGCAACTACATAGGCGAAATGACATGACAAACAACAATTTAAGACATTCTTAAATGATCAAAGCAGTAAGAGGGTAATGGATCCAATAACAAACTAAGATAGTAATCTTAAAATGTGTATAACAGTAATAGATCAAATGGCTATCCTCCCATGATACGTGGAATTGTATCTTGAGTGCAAACCTTACTACCGTCTATTCAGAATCGACTATGGATCTTATGTCCAGGTTTCCATCTGATATACCATAGGGGAATTATACGGCCGGATATACATAGATCTTAGGAATGTCATGTCGGATCTATAGTAGGTCAGACCGGACATTCTTCACGGATCAGAGAGCAAGAATATACCAAAGTAACGAGATGTAATATAAAAGATAGAGTAAATGACTAAACATGCATAAAAAGGTAAATCTAAGCAATAATAAGGTAATAATGACAAGCATGACAAAACAATAGTAAAGAACTAATACAAGTAAAGGCATTACCCATGTCAGGATATATATCTTTCCGGCCTGGCTTCTTCAAAAAAAAATTTAGGAATTTCAAGTCCAGATATATTTTATGTGATGTGAATGTCCGTCCAGAAATGTCCTTGATCCGGCCGAATATACTGTATAACAGACAGAAACTGAGAAAATAGTAATGAAAAGAATATGTCTTTATATCGTACTTTTATGTGTATGGTAGCTCAGAAGACGCCTATGAAGTCCGGGTTGTTGCTGGACTCATACCAAAAGGAAGGAAGCTCCAAGGATTATAGGGGTATTTGCACACTTTCTCTCTCAAAGATTTCAAGACCTTACTGTTTCAGAATTTTGGTAGGGGATTTTTTTATGACGATTGTGGATGATCCCAAAACCATCCATGGAAGTGGTGGATGATGGCATTTTTATAGTGTAATGAGGAAGTCTGAGAAAGGAATTGGGGAGCAGAATCCCCTTCTTCTCTCTTATCTATCTAAAGTGATTGCCAATCAAGACGTCAGATACGGCTTGACGTATGTTCGGCAAGATATATATTTTGGGACACACCTCCGGCTGGACTTAATCAAGCATTTGATTCTAGTTGTTTGAATTTTTCACGTTTGCTGACAGCTCGATTCATGTTTGGCTAGCTATTAAATTTTAATTGTATGTCTGAACGAACATAATCGGGTCTCTTAACTTCAGTAAATGACAATCTTCTTGTTCATTGACAGCTGTGATTTGTCCAGCCGAATTTAGGATTTTCAAGGCATATTTGGCAAGATTTACTCGCTAGAGACAAGGTAAGCCGGACATACGTGATGTATGGTCGGATTTTGGCTATATTCCCTGGAGGTTCTATCCTTCCTAATATTAATCCTTATAATTTCCCAATTTCAGAGGGTGTCCTCATAAGAGACTCATCATCGAGCTGTGAATAAAATACAGTGTCTACATTTAGGCTTTAGCCCGAGTAGATAAGTATGCGAATGATTAGTAGAGTTATATAGCTTCTAGAAATTCATTAGAGAGTTTCTGTATATGCGTTATGAACTAGATCAACAGATATAAGGACGGATAAATTTCGAATCGAAGCCCTCGAAGAGTAGTACAAGATGGTGGTGTAGGTTTCTGTGATTCGTACTCGGTTGCATATAAAATGAGATAAGAAGGTGATGATCATGGGGCCCATAAAGCTCGGGTGATTCGAATGGAATTCTGACCATACCAATGCGTTCGTGGACTCGTTTGGAGTTCGTTGGTATTCTTGAAGCTTGGTAAAAAGTCGTTATTTTTATGTATTTCAAAAACTTTCTGAATAACTTCAGAAGCTTCCAATAGCATCCATAGTGCATCAAATTGTTATATTATGACTGTTTATGCTTGATTAGCCTAAGGTTGGGTAGTTGTGTGAGTTTGAATGAAATCAAAAAAATTCGGGATTGATCCTAAACGATACAGAAGCTTTCCGATAAAACTCGAATTCACATTAGTTGATGCCCATGTAAAATTAAAGTTTAATATGGGTCAATTATGGTTAATTATTGAAAATTGATTGAATCTGGAATAATTTAGGGCACTTGGGATCCTTCCGAAACCATTTGAGGACATTTTTGGAATGTTTCCCGAAAATGCGTAAATTATGAATTTAAGCTAAATGAGCATCCGCTAGCATTGTATTTGGATATTATAAGCATTTTAGAAATGTTTTGGGAGAAACAGGAAATGTTCGGATAGTTTAGGATCAGGTTTGGACGACAGTGGACTTTCCAAAAAAAAAGACCTTGAGTCGAATTTGATAAATCCAATGAGTTCAGTGCACTGTATTAAGAGTAAATAACGGGTTAGTCTATAGCTTTCTGGAGAGTTCTAGAAAGTTTATACATTAAGTTGATTTTTCATTAAGTCGGTGTTTCTAACCGATTGTGTTCTATGTCACAGGCTTGAGGAAGGAAAAGATAGATGTGGACCCCAGGTAAGTACCTCATTGTGGACTCGTCTTAAGTAAACAATGTATGATAGTTGATTGTGTTTTTACATATAAACATGTATATAGATATTTGTATAGTTGGAAACTCGTAGAAAATATAAGAGTAATTACGAAATCTTAGAAAATATGAAATAAAACATTCTAGAGGTATAGTTAATGAGATTCGTATGGAGCACGTATAGAAATAGATTGCCTAAAAACACGTATAGTTTATGAATTTCTAGACAGCAAGCTAAAAGAGAAACATATACGAAATCGATACTTAACTTCCAATTATAAATGTATCAATATAAGTATATTGTTTTGACAAACATGATT